>SKCR01041755.1:0-41654 GCA_019454045.1 Zanthoxylum bungeanum | reverse complement strand
CTCAAAAAACTGCCACAGACAGCATAGGGCATACCAAATTTTGTAAATCACTCCTTTTAATTATTCCGTTGCTATAAATATGAAGACACTTCAAGAATGCTTGGTAATCATCTGCACACAACTTCTCCTTAATTTTGTCGCAGAAAATGAACCCTTGGTTGTACATGCCTGGCTCAGTAACAAGAAATCTTAGAACAATAAAGAGAGTGACATATGAAAGGCAACCAATTTAATAATTTAAGCCTAGAATTATCACAAACATAACATAAAGTGTGAGACTTTAGAACTCCAAAATGCTGGTTTACATTGACATGCTAAGTATCACCATAAATAAGCTGAACAAAAAGCTCAAGTCCCTTTTCCTCAGGTTAGAAAATTGGGAGAATATCCTCACGAAGCACATCTTGCTCAAGATTAAGTATCATTTACCCAGGCAGGGCTAACATAAATCAAAAGTGCAGATTTATTTCATACGTCAAGGATAAGTTTTACTATTTGATAGAAATGTACATCATGAAAGAAAAGGATCAACTATTCATGCCAACTAAACAAGTAGTGTAGCATTATATCCCCAAACCCAAAGGGGAAGTATTCAAACTAGAGAGCATCATAACTCTTTGACAGAAAAAGCATCTAAGAATCATTGACAATGACCTAAAACACTTACCAAGCACAAGAACAATAAATATACCAAGATATTAAGGGTAACACGGGGAGAAAGATCCTCCACCTAGACATGCCAGAAAATAAGTAATTCCAAACAACCCTATTAAACTATATGTACATCTATATTATAAAGCACAATAGTGTGAGGGGAAAGAGAAGACAACCAATGATTAGGATTAAGAGAGATAGTGTATCCAAAGACTATCTTTATGTGGCTAATTAATTGGCGGCTCAGATAATTTTATTATAATCTAATGGCTGATAAAAGAATCCTTCCATTATAGAATTTCTATAAAAATGTAAAATGAAAACTACCAAATAAATAAAAAATAAAATCATTTATTAATGGAAAATGAAAACTACCAATAAATTAAAGAATGAAATCATTTAATTAAAAAATAAAATCATTTCATTATAGAATATCTCTGAAAATTAACAAACAAATTAAATAACATAATTTTAATCTCTCTGTAAATTCTGTAATACCGTGTCGTAGGCACGGGCAATATCTAGTAAATGTATAAAATAAAATACATCATAAGTATTAAATGGCATGACTAACTCACTCTTCAAGGCATCTTTGTCATCATAAGAAGCAAAGTTAGAATTCGCTCCAAAACCTTCAACTTTCTTGGCAGACTTCTTTTTGTCAGGAAAACGATGCAAGTTGAAGTCCCTATTATTATCATGCTCAATTTCTTTATCATCTTGATCACGATTTCGCCTATCCCGGTTTTCCTTTTCTGCACGTCTCCTCTGCTCCTTCTGCATTTTTATCACTAATTTGTCATCATCCATCTCAGGACGATCAACAATAAGATCACGATCAGCATGGGAAGTAACAATCCTATCTCGCCGATGTTGCTGGAAAAATTAGATTCACTAGGTTACCAATAAGAATCTTCAGAAGAAAGAAAAAAGAAACACACATGTACAGAAAATAATGAGAGCCAAAAAAAAAGGGAATAGCAAATACCTTGTCCAATGCCATTTGCCTCACTGCCGGTACACCGGCACTTCGCTCATTGCCATGTTGTGTTGAATTTTGGGCAAATGGAAAACTATGAGTTAAAGATGTTGCCGAAGAATCAGGTAAAAATCTAGTGAATTCCTCAAGAAGATCTGGGTGGTCCCCAAAAAGAGAAGCAACCTGCAAAGTATTTAAATAGAAATGACCAAAAGCAATTAATAAGTAGACAAATAATAAATTTCATAAAACAAAAGATTTGGTGAATATAGAAAGCTTATAAATCATCCTAGGCAACAGAAAACTTTTAACATTTTTATACCTCACTGTAGACCTCATTAATATCCTTGTGCTCCTTCCTATACATATTCAAAATTTCCAGGAACGATTTATAGACATGTTCATCATTTTGGAAACGTTTCTGTAAAAAGGAAATCCATTAATCAAAACCTAAAAACCAACATCTTCACGCCAAAATAGCATAACAGAGAAAATCTTTCACCTTTATCTTATTTACGAAAATAATTGCTTCTTCAAATTCGACCGTTTTCTTCGGAGGAGCCTCATCCTCGTCCATTGTTATTTCGTAACCCTTTGGCAAGAAGGTATTGAATCCAAAAATTAAGTTATTATGTCCTTTAAATAACTCCTTCACCCTTGCAATAACACCGGCGGTATCAGTTCTGCAAAAAGACAAAGTTAAAAAACATCAACATTTGTTCCCACACAAGAACTAACGGAAGCAAAAGAATATATCAATATACCTCTGAGCCTTAAAATCTTTCATGACTTCTAGGAACATGTCATATTTTTCCCTTTGGTCTTGAAACATGTCCTTTACCTCCTTGAGATAAGTTAAGGCATCATTCGTTGTCAGTTTCTGCGAGGTAACCATTCCAACCATTATTCCTCCTCCTCCTCCTAACCCTCCGTCTCCGCCTCCGCCTCCGCCTGCCGCTCCCCCTCCTCCTGCGCCTGCAAGTTGGGAGGGTTGCTCATAGCTACACAGCCAACAAAAAGTTGCATTATCACAAAAGGAAAAAAAACATCATTTTCCCCTCAACTTGACAACTACCCATATGTTCTTGAAGATAATAGCTAACCTAATTGCGTGTGTGCGCTATATTTGAAACTGAGGCACTACTATTGCACCCTATAACTTTCACGCTAAACAAACCCAAACCCATTTCTTAGAACCGCACAAATCATGAGTATAATATTGAAAAATAAAAAAAAATAAAAAAACCATTAACATATGAATTTTATGTCTTTCATGATCAAATAACAGACAAACAATCATAATTCACAAACACCATAATCAGCCAAGCAAAATATACAACAAAGCTTACCATTCACCACGAGGAGCAGAAGTTACGGGTCTCTTAAATTGTGACCCACCATATACATCGTCTCTTATTCGTTTCATTTCTGAAAACAAAAAACAAATATTACACAAACAACTATATTCTTTTTTTTTTTAACTAAAAAATTGAATTTGAATGAAAAAAACTCACATGATTTGATGGCAATGGTGTGAGATAGATCTTATAAACAAACAAATAACTCAGAAGCAAGAGTTTGATCGGGTTGCATAAGAGGAAATAATAATTTTTTTTTAATGAGGTGATGAAAAATGAGAATTGTTTAGAGGGTCTTATTAGAAAACGGTGCGAGTCCAAATCTAAGGGCTTGTTGAGTATTGTTTTTCATGGTTTTGAAAATTGGACGAACCGGCTGATCAAACGAATCTAATTGAGAATTGGTCGTAAATTTGGTCCGATTAAGTAATAAAAATTAATTTTTAAAAATTCCGTCAAAATTAGTAAATCAGATCAAATTAATTTCATTTTTTTAGTTTTTAAAATTAATTTTTAATTTTTAATTTTTTTAATTAAATAAAATTATTTAGGACATATATTAGTTTTGTTGATTTTTTCGGAACGGTTCAACCGAATGAACTACTGATCCAGTTCAATCATTAATCCGGTTCTAAAAATACTGTCTTTTTTCATTTGTATTTTCACAAAATAAAAATGAAAATGGTGTTTTTAGTTTACTATATTTTGGATTTGAGTACGTGTTTGATATCATTTTTTATATCATGTATTTTAAATATGAAAATAATAATACATGTTACTATGTTAGTACTATTTTCAGGAATGGAAATTTACAAAATTGATCCATTAACTTTTCTCATTCTCAAAACTACCCCAACTTTGAAAATATATTTTTATTGATCAAAGATAAATTTTTCTGACCAAATTGTCCCTATAAGTTGAATTAGAGAACTTAAACTTCCAACACAAATTCAAGATCAAATCACTATATAATTTTGTTATTTTTTTCGATAATTTATGATATATTCATTAAAAACACAATTATAAAAAACATAATAATCTATCATTAGTTGAGAAACACTTAATATGATGAAATAAATAAAAAATTAAAATTAATCTGTGGAAAAATTTAATTTTCTAAAAAATATTGTAGACAAGACGAGTCAAGGCCCCATCGGAAACCGATGTCCACTTACAAATTTGTTCTCTAATTAACTTCAATTTTTATTTATTTTTTATTATATTAAGTGTTTCCTAACTTAATAAATCATATGAAAATATCATAACAACAAAAATCAACTAATAAAATCATCTTTAACCATAAAAATCATGTAGTTGTTGATTTGATTTTTTCTCTTGGAGAAACAAGAGAGGAAATGGTCGGTTATTGTTTAATTATGGATAATTTGGGAAGAAATGGTTGTATTTGATTATTAAACTTATTTCTCAAAATGTGGGTTAATTTTTAGAATGGAAAAAGAAAATGGATCAATTTCATAAATTTCCTTTTCAGAAATAAATTTTACTAAAGATATAATTCATGTTTTTAATTAATATAAAATTGGTTTATTTAATCTTCTTAACAAAATAAATAATTTTATATTAAATTATTGTTAAAATAATTAAATATATACACACATAAGCATAACTTGTTAGCATTGTAGTAATGAAATTAAAAAAAAGTAAGTATAATAAATTCTGCATATTAGCATTAATTAAAGAAAAAATCTTTTTAAAGTTAATTAAAATTAATTATGTGATTAAAATAATGAATCCAAACAAGCAAAATAAACGATATAAATTATGTGAAATAACATGAATTAATTAAAATTATAAGCCATGGGTAATGTGGATCATGCAAAAATAAACGAAACCCGTAAATTTTTTTCCTTGTGTTTTTCCTTTGTTGCCTTCGCTCTTGCAGTGTGCTCTTTTAGATATGCATACTATAAAATCTCGAATTTTAATTGAAATTCAAAATTTCGTATTATCTAATATAGAATTTGAAATCTTAATCGAGATTCAATACTCTAAATCATTTAGTCTAGAATTTAAGATGATTTATTTTTTTATTCAAAAATAATACAGAATTCGCCAAATTTTATTTGGAATACATAATCAAATGAGACCAAAATTTACATATTTCAACTCATCTCAACATATTATTTTCTCTATTTTCCAACAACAGTTCTTCATTATGAGACAATTTGTATGTAATTAGGACACTTTTTTTCAATTAATTTTTAAAATAAGATTTATAAATTCTTAATCAAAATGAATTAAGATGTTTTTCTGACCAAATCTCTACTGTGTTTGTAAAATATTTTATGACATCGTGTCTCTTATTTATTATGTATGGTTAATAGTTCATTTATCTGCTTACATCATAAGAGAATTTTTATTTGTGTACGGAGAAGGAAAACATAAAATTAGTTAAGGGTTTTTTTTTTTTTTTTTTGTTAGTAATTTCATTCCTATTCGGATCCAACAACTTGTACAGTCAGAAATGAATATTATATGAAAGTCAAATTATTATTATTTTTAATTATTATTTTTTGAGAAATTCACCATTTTTTTGGAAACGTTATAAACCTCATCGTCAAACCACCCGATTCGGACTTAAGTAGAGCAAGTAAAACTTTCGACTGCCCCAATCTCTTATAAGAAATACACCAACTAGACTCACCATTTTTTTTTTGGAATCGTTGGAAACTCCGCCGCCAAACCACCTTTTTCGGGCCTAAGCGGAACAAGTAAAACATCCGGCTGTCCCAGGCTCTTACAAGAAACGCACTTCATGGATTCGAACTCAGGACCTTAAGGTGAGATTCTAAACCCTAAACCACCAAGTCATGTCCCTTAGGATAACTGGACTTACCATGTACATACTAAATAGACAAATGTAGACCCGGCCAAGGTTCCGGTTGGAACCGGATGGAACCCTAGGGTTCCAACGTTCCCCCCAACGGCTACTAGCCGTTGGGCTCCTTGCCCCAACTTCCAAAAAAAAATTAAATAAATTTAGGGATTTCCCAAATTACCCCTAATAACGGTAATAAAATAGCTAATTTTAGGGGTAGTTTAGGTATCACAAAAAATTCTAAAAATGTATAAATATGGGTGGTTTTTCATTATTTCAACACACCAATTTCTCAATTCTCAATTTTCAATTCTTACAATTCTCTCATTTACAATTACAAATTACAATTTATCATTTTCAATTCTCTAATTTTCTTAAAAATTCTTAAACAACAAATGACAAGCTCATCTGAGAACACAATGTCAAATGTGCCAACTCAAGAGAGCGGCTCTAGTATCGGTTCACAGAGAAGAGAAGTCAAGTCTCGTTCCTCGGATGTTTTCAAAATTCATTTTCATTTAGAATAATAGCTAAAATAAAAATTGATTTAATAAAGTTATTTAATGATTATGTCAGAAGATATAACTTGCACTCCTCTAGACAATCTAGTAGTAGCAAAACGACAGTAATGAAATCTAGACTTATGATGAGCGGAAAATATATCAATATTTACCGCCCTTTTACCTAATATTTTGTTTAATTTCTCGGGTTTGATGAACGTTTTGATGTGTTTTGTAGATAAATAAAGTATCGGAACTTAATGGAATCAACTCAGGGCTAAAACGATGAAATCCGGAGCAAAAAATGGCGAAAACGGAAATTCACTATACGCGTCACGAAGTGCAGTCCTAAATTCCAGTTTTGCATGTTTTGTGCCATGTTTTGTGTCATGTTTGATGTCATGTTTGGTGTCATGTTTGGTGGAGCAATTGGTGAAAAAATTGGTGGAAGCCTTTAGATTTTCCTATAAATACCAAGCTAAACTTTGTAAATTTTTCATGCTTTCTTTGGAGGAATTTCTCCATGAAAACCTAAAGGAAAGTGTCTTGTATATTTATTTAAGTTTTCTTGTATTTTCTTTTTATTTAATTAATAAAATTTTGTGTGTTTTCATTTATAGCATGAACAGGTAATCTCATTCTGCTGTGGTGAAAAGACTTTTAATATAATAAATTAGATTAATCTCTCTTATTTTAATTAAAATTTGGATTAATTATTTACCGCCTATATGACCGGTTTAGGTGACAACTTTATTTACCGCCTATATGGTCGGTTTTTCATTTCAGACGTAGTTTCCGCCTATATGGTCGGTTTAGGTAATAACCTTGTTACCGCCTATATGGTCGGTTAGATTTAATTGAGACAAATGAAATTACCGCATTTATGGTCTGGTTAATTAATCGGTAAACATTGAGAATAAGGGAGATTTCTAATTTTGAAATATTAAAAGTGGATCCTCTAACCCCCAGCATTTTCTTTTATTGTACTTTTATATTTTTAATTTTCAGCATTTACTTTTTTAATTTTCAGCATTTGCTTTATGTCTTTTATTTTATTTAAGCTTTTATTAGCCTTAGATATGTGTCGTAACTAAGTCCGTTATTTGGGGTTGTGATGAATTCCAATATCACCAGGTTATAAGGGGTTATTTTATAGTTTGGGTAATATAAATGTTTACTTATTAAGTCTTAAGCTTAATGCTTCTTGTTAACTGGCCATTAATAATATTGATCTGGTAAACTTAAAATAAACTTAACAAATGAATTTTAGGTTTCAGCCTTAGACTTAATAGACCACGATCTTTATTGAGGATAGATAACCATTTAATAGATTTCCTTACAGGATAGACATATATCTGTCGGGCGGGGGTAACCACAATTGGAACTTAATCTTAAATTCTTAATGAATTCAGGTAACTTGGTTGACATAGACATATGATTCATTGAGTTACACTAGATATTTGCATTCGACCATCGACAGAGGCTTTTGCAGAATTTTGTGTTCCAGGTTAGTAAACCAATATATTACACAAACATAAAATAACCACTTCATATTTTAAAAAGATATTGGAAGAATTCACAACCCTATATAGTTTTTTAAATTTGAATTTTCATCAACCTACTTCCGTGTCATTTTGTTTTACTTGTTTTAATTTTAAAGTCACCACCCAATCAAACAATCAATCCATTAGATACTTGTAAATATTTAACTTCATAAATTGATAACAAAAGGTTTTAAGTCCTCGTGAGATCGATACTTTTTATAATACTTGAACGATATGTGCGCTTGCGTTATACGCGTGTGACAACGCCGATCAAGTTTTTGGCACCATTGCCGGGGACTTAGTTATCTTTCACTATTAGTTTTGGGGTTAGATATCTTTACTTGTATCTAATTTCTTTTTACTTATTGTTTTTGTTTTCTTGTGTTTCAGGTTCTCAGACACTACATGAGACGAACCAGAAGCTTTGAACTTCGACCGCTTGACCCAGAGATTGAAAGAACCATCAGACAGCTGAGAATGGAAAGGCGAGAAGGCCAAGAAGCAATCGTTAATATAGAACCTGAACCTTTAGAAGTTGCACCACCAATTCCCATTCGAGAAGAACCATTCCGGTGGTTGACGGCTTCATTTCATGTATTGTACTTCCTCCCTTACCAGCAAATACGTGTGACATCAAAACATGCATTTAGATGATTCAGCAGTCAGTGCATTTTAGAGAAAATGCAACTGAAGATCCTAATGCCCACATTAGCAACTTCCTGGAAGTTTGCGACACTTTCAATTACAACCAAGCAGCTGAAGAAGCAATGAGACTGCATGTTTTTCCATATTCCTTGAAAGACAGAGCTAAAGCTTGACTACATTCGCTACCAGCAGGTTCCATCACAACTTGGAACACTCTAGTCACCAAATTCCTTGTAAAGTACTGTCCACCAGCCAGAACAGCAAAATTGAGGAATGACATCACATCATTTGTACAACATGACTCGGAAACTCTCTACAATGGACTTTCTGGAATGATGAGACCCACAATTAATGATGTTGCTGGAGGAGTTTGAATGGAAAAATGAGAAGATCAAGCCTAAGACCTAATTGAAGAAATGGCCAACAATAATTCCTTGTGGCCAACAGAAATGAGCATGATCTGAAAAATTGCTGGAATTTATGAAGTTGGAGCCAACACTGTAGTCAACGCCAAGCTGGATCAGATATGAAAATTCATGGAGACTCTCACAATGCAAGGCAATATTGGATCCACAAGTTCACCATATGGAGGAGCATCAGAACCAGTTCAACATGAAGAGACGGTGAATTATGTCAACAATTTCAACAGGTAGGGGAACAATCCATATTCCAACATCTATAACCCATGGTGGAGGAATCATCCCAATTTTTCATGGAGCAACAATTCAGGGCAAAATAACAATCCACCACCTGGATTCCAACAACAAAACAAAGGCCATGAGTTTGAAAAAGAACCAGAAATGAAAGAATGGATTGTTGAGATGTTCAAAAAGCAACAAGAAACATATGATGCTATGTTTCAAAGCCAATCTACTTCTATCAAAGCACTGGAGAATCAAATTGGACAATTGGCCAATGCTCAGAGTTATAGACCGCCAGGAAACCTTTCTAGCAACACATAACCAAATCCAAGAAACCGAGGGAATGAGCAATGTCAGGCCATTACCTTGAAAAGCGGTACTGAAATCAATAAAGCTGTTGGAATCAAGGCATCCATCGAGGAAGTTCATAAAGAAGCAGTTTCACAGATGGAGGAAAAAGAAGCAAAGGAAAAAGATCAAAAAAGAATCACTCCACCTCCACCTTTTCCACAGCGTCTCCAGAAAAATAAACTGGATAAACAATTTGCTCGATTCCTGGAGGTGTTCAAAAAGCTACACATCAACATTTCATTCGCAGAAACATTGGAAGAAATGCCCAGCTATGTCAAATTCATGAAAGACATTCTTTCACGAAAGCAGAGATTGTGAGATTACGAGACAGTAGCATTAACAGAAGAATGCAGCGCCATCATTCAGAGGAAACTTCCCCCAAAGTTGAAAGATCCCGGCAGTTTTACTGTCCCATGCACCATTGGAGAACATTATATCGGTAAGGCCTTATGTGACTTAGGTGCCAGTGTTAATTTAATGTCTTTTTCTATTTACAGGAAACTGCAAATTGGAGAAGCAATGCCTACCTCAGTCTCTCTGCAACTTGCTGATAGAACGTTTGTGTTTTCGAGAGAAGTTGTTGAAGATGTGCTGGTCAAAGTTGATAAACTCATTCTCCCAGCAGATTTCATTATAATTGACATGGAAGAAGACAAAGATGTACCTATCATCATTGAGAGACCATTTTTAGCTACAAGTCAAACTATTATTGATGTGCAAAAATGAGAGCTAACCATGAAAGTTCAGGACCAAGAAGTTACCTTCAATATTTTCAAAGCCATGAAATTCCTGAGTGATGAAAATGAAGATGAATATTTCAGAATTGATGTTGTTGATAGTATCATCCAGGATACTGAACCACCTCACTTGGACAAACTTGAAGCTTGCATCACCAACATGACTGACAACAAGCTAAATTCTGAAATTCTGGAATATATCAATTATCTTGACAAGCCATTCCGATTCAAATCAACACCACCAGTGGAAAGTCTGGAACTACCGAAGAAAGATCGAATCAAGCCTTTGATTAAAGAACCACCACAGCTGGAGCTGAAGTTACTTATGAGCCATCTCAGTATGTTTTCTTAGGAAACTCTTCTGAATTACCTGTGATTATTTCTTTTTTGCTAACATTGGAACAAGAAGAAAAGTTGTTGAGACTGTTACGAGAACACAAGAGAGCCATTGGATGGACTATAGCAGACATTTGAGGCATTAATCCATCATTTTTCATGCACAAGATTCTGATGAACGATGAGTACAAACCCACAGTGGAGCATCAACGGAGACTAAATCCAATCATGAAGGAGGTCGTGAAGAAAGAAATCATCAAATGGTTGGATGCTAGCATCATCTACCCCATCTCAGATAGCACATGGGTGAGTTCTATGCAGTGTGTACCGAAGAAATGAGGAATTACTGTAGTCACTAATGAAAAGAACGAGCTGATTCCAACAAGAACAGTGACTGGATGAAGGGTATTCATGGACTACCGGAAGCTGAACAAAGCAAAGGAAAGACCATTTTCCGCTGCCATTCATTGATCAAATGCTAGACAAATTGGAGGGACATGAGTACTATTGCTTTCTGGATGGATATTTAGGTTACAATCAAATTTGCATCGCCTCAGAAGATCAAGAGAAAACCACATTTACATGTCCGTATGGTACTTTTGCTTTCCGCAGAATACCATTTGGACTATGTAATGCCCATGCTACATTTCAACGTTGCATGATGGCTATCTTCTCAGACATACTGGAACAGAGTATGAAGGTTTTCATAGATGATTTCTCTGTTTTGGAGACTCTTTCGACCACTACTTGCGAAATCTGGAACATGTGTTACAAAGATGCGAAGATACCAACATGGTACTCAACTGGGATAAATGCCACTTTATGGTGCATGAATGCATTGTTCTTGGACATCAGATCTCACAAAAAGGAATCGAGGTAACAAAGTAAAGATCGAGAGAATTGAAAAATTACCTCCACCAACATCTGTTAAAGGGATTCAGAATTTTCTCGGACATGCTGGCTTTTACAGGAGATTTATCAAAGACTTTTCCAATATTGCTAAACCTTTATGCAATCTTCTGGAGAAGGATGTGCCTTTCAACTTCACTAAAGAATGTCATGAAGCTTTTGAGATCCTAAAACAGAAGCTGCTGGTTTCTGCCCCCATCATAGTAGCACCAAACTGGACTCTTCCATTTGAGGTGATGTGTGATGCTAGTGATTTTGCTGTAGAAGCAGTTTTGGGACAACGAGAAGTAAAAGTTTTCCACACCATTTATTACTCCAGCAGAACTCTGAATGAAGCTCAACTCAACTACACAACCACTGAAAAAGAGTTGCTCGCAGTTGTGTTTGCTTTTGACAAATTCCGCTAATATATGATGGGTCCTAAAGTGGTGCTTTACACAGATCATTCAATAATCAAATATTTGATCGCGAAGAAAGATGCCAAACCCAGATTGATTCATTGGATACTTCTACTGCAAGAATTTGACGTGGAGATCATAGACAGAAAAATGACAGAAAACCAAGTGGTAGATCATTTATCAAGGCTCGAGAATGGAGAAACAGCTGGCAAAGAATTAACAATCAAAGAAATTTTTCCAGATGAACAGTTGTTTGCCATGAAACAGTATGATGCCCCCTTAGTATGCTGACTATGTAAACTACATAGTGTCAGGAAAATGACCGTTGGAGTGGACAACTCAGCAAAGAAAGAAGTTCTTCAAAGAAGTCAAACACTATATCTGGGATGAGTCGTACCTGTTCAAACGTTGTGCTGATCAATTATTGAGACGGTGTGTTCCACATGAGGAATTTAACAGTGTTCTGCAACACTGTCATTCATCACCATATGGCGGACACTTCAGTGGAAACAAAACTGCAGCCAAAGTTCTTCAATCAGATTTGTTCTGGCCCACTATTTTTAAAGATGCTTATATGTTTGCTCTTCAATGTGACAGGTGCCAGAGAACATGAAATATCTCGAGAAGAAATGAAGGACATTTGTAAAATATTCTGGAAGTGGAGATATTTGGTGTATGATAATTGATTTTATGGGACCATTTGTTCCCTCATTCGGAAACATGTACATACTGGTTACAGTAGACTATGTCTCCAAATGGATTGAATCAATTGCATTGCCATCCAATGATTCAAAAGTGGTGATTAAATTCATTAAAAAGTATATTTTCACTCGCTTTGGAACACCTCGGGCAATTAACAGCGATGGTGGCACACATTTCTGCAACAAATACTTTGATGCACTCCTATCCAAATACAGAGTTACTCATAAAGTTACTACTGTCTACCATCCACAATCAAATGGGTAGGTTGAAGTTTCAAACAGAGAGATCAAAAGAATATTGGAGAGAACCGTTGGATCAACAAGGAGGAACTGGTCTATAAAACTGGATGATGGATTATGGGTCTACCGGACAGCTTACAAGACACCTATTGGTATGTCCCCATATCGAATGGTGTTTGTGAAAGCGTGTCATCTGTCAGTGGAGCTTGAACACAAGGCGTATTGGGCACTGAAGAAGTTGAATCTTGATCTGCAAGCTGCAGGAGAGAAAAGACTCCACCAACTAAATGAATTGGAGTAATTTCACTTACAGGCTTATGAGAATTCCAGATTATACAAAGAAAAGACCAAAAAATAGCATGATAAAAAAATAGTGCGCAGACAGTTGGAACCAAGACAGCAGCTGTTGTTGTACAATTCGAGGTTGAAACTTTTCCCTGGGAAGTTGAAATCAAGGTGGTCAGGGCCATTTGTGATTACTCAAGTTTTACCATATGGAGCTGTTGAGTTACTTGATCCTAACACCAATGAGACATTCAAGGTTAACAGTCAGCGTGTCAAGCACTATTGGGGAGAATCATTTGAGCGACAAAAAAAAATGTCACACTTTCAGATCCAACCTAACGTTCGGGAAGTCATGTCTAGCTGACGAAGTTAAACTTAGCGCTAGTTGGGAGGCAACCCATGCAATTTTTGTATATATTGTGATTTGGTGTGTTTATTTTTGTGTGTTTAATTTGTGTAGGTAAAGTCAAATTTCAGGATGTAAGAAGTTCTCGCAAATCTTCATAAGCAATTTTCTTCTCTCCCTCAAAATTCTCTGATGAAAGTCTACAAAGCTCGCTTGGAACGGATGAGACTACTAACGATCCATGGTGTTCCTAATGACATTCGTTGGGTAATTGAAGCACGAGTCCAATTAGCAGGTGAGTATTCTGATTCTTGTAATTCTTATTTGCCTGGTTTTGGAATAAGCACCTATGCAAAGAAATGTAGAGCTAAACAAATGGGTGTCTGTTACAAATGTGCACGCTGGAATTGCAATATTTGTTGTCGTTCTTTAGGAATGGTGTCTGATAATCGCGGGGATAAAATTAAATTCATTAGGGATGGCTTGAATAAGGAGTCTTTAGATGATATATCTTCGACTCTTGAGACGCATCCCAGTGGATATGTTCATATAGCCATTCGCAAATTACATACACAATTCCGAAAAGAAAGACAACAGTTAAGTCTCAGGAATCTGACTCATAAAGACCTTGTTTTCCAATTTATAAGAAAATTGGATGAGAAGCTTGTCCCTGACGCATAGACGTCAATCAAGCTGTTAATTTCCTGTAAATATTATATCTCTTTGTCTTTTCCTAATAATTATGATTTGTTTTGTTGTTTTCTTTTATTTTATCCGACAGGATCCGGATTTTTTGACCTTTCACGTTTCATTTTACTATTTAACTAATAAGTGTCATTTCGCAGGTACTAGTGCTATTATTACTAACCCTTTTCAGGTGCTATAAATTCAACTCATCATTGCACTTTTGAAGGCATCCAGATTTGAGAAAAGAAACATACATAAAATGGAAGCCACTTCAAGAAGACAAGTTGTAAATATCTGTGTCTTTTGTGGTACTAGTGTTGGTACTAAGCCACAATATGTAGCAGCGGCACAGGAATTGGGTCGAGTCTTAGCTGAAAGGAATTTGCACCTAGTATATGGCGGTGGCAATCTTGGACTAATGAGGATCGTTTCAAAGGCCGTACAAGATGGAGGCAGTCAAGTTCTGGGAATCATCCTAAAACCTTTGGCGGAAGCAAATCTGATAGGACCATCAAACAGAGATGAACTAATTGTGCCAGGTATGTCTCAACGACTGGTTGAAATGATTAATCGTGCTGATGCTTTTATTGCTTTGCCAGGTGGCTTGGGCACAATGGAGAAGATTTTCACAGTACTATCTTGGGTGAACTTGAACATACACCATAAACCGATTAGACTGTTCAACGCAGATGGATTTTATGATCTTCTTTGTGTGTTTCTTGATGATGCCCAGAGAAATGGATTCGTGACAAAACCTTTAAAAGAACTCATTTTCACTGCCAGAACTGCCCCAGATTTAATTGACCAAATCTTAGCCTTTGAACCACAAATTGACCCTATCATTTCCAAAATAAACTGGTCCGATAATGATCGTGGTAAGAAGCGTCGGATAAATCTGGATCTTAACCTTTAATTTTCCTTTTAGATGTAGAATTTCAGCTAACCAGGTACTATATTCTAAACTCTTCTTCTACTTTTTAAGACATTGAGGACAATATCTCATTTAGGTTTGAGGGTAAGGAATAGTTTACTAGTATCTTGTTTTTATGTTGTTTTTATTTTTAGTCCAAAATTTTTGAAAAATTGAAAATTTTACAAAAATAATAAAAAAAAAATTTGTTTTTGTTTTTGTTTTTAATTTGATTAATCGGGTGAAATTGGTGTGAGATAGCTGTGTAAGAAGTTTCCACTCCTAAGACGTATCTCAACCTATTTCGGAACAAGTTAATTTTTGTTTATTTTCTTTTGAATTATCTAATTTGTGAATTCTCCATAAAACTGACTAAAATGGTTCTTCGTATGCTCAGTTGACATGTATTATCAACTTGCATGGAAACATATGGACATTAGAAGTAATTAACGAGTTTGTAATATTCAGTGCTCTAGTTTAATTGGAGGAAGCATCTAAAAAAGCGATGGGATAAAAAAAAGGTCCGAGATCCGAGTTATTAAGTCTGTAGGGGTGTCTTAACACCGAATGCCCTAAAGCCAACTGGTTTGGTGGGAGTCACTGGCCTAAAGCTCGCTACATGGATAAAAGATTTTGCAAATATATATATATATATATGAAGTCTGAGTAATTAAGTCCGTAGGAGTGTCTTAACACCTAGTGCCCTAAAGTCAACTGGTTTGGGAGTCACTGACTCAAAGCTCGCTACATAGATGGACGATATTGTATATAAATCAAAAAAATCAAAAAAAAAATCAGAAAAAATATTCAATTGCTAAAAAAAGGTGTGAATTCTGATATAACTTTAGGACAAAAATATTACTCTTTTTTCAACTATTCTTGTGACTATTGTGGGCACAATGAATTGATTAATATCTTGTTCGCTATGTGTATGAAGAATGGTAAAAATAATGGGAGAATTTACTTATTCGGTAATTTAAAAAGAAACAAAACAACTATTACATTGGATAAGAAGTTTCACATGTTTAGTCACTAGATTCTTTATTCCATTTTCTCTTGTCTTTTTACTTTTGTGTGTATTAGTTTTACTATCTTTTTACTTTTATAAGACGATTGTATGTATCGTCGCTGTAAACTCTCACGAGACTACAACCCGTCCACTAGGGACACCTAGGGGTTAAAGGCTTGTTGCATATGCTAAATGCAATTGTGATCCCTACGAAAGTGGCTTAGTTTAATTTTAATTGTTATTGTATTGTATTTTATTATTTTGCTCGAGGATTAGCAAAATGTTAGGTTTGTGGGTGTGATGAGCGGAAAATATATCAATATTTACCACTCTTTTACCTAATATTTTGTTTAGTTTCTCGGGTTTGATGAACGTTTTGATGTATTTTATAGATAAATAAAATATCAGGACTTAATGGAATCAACTCGGGACTAAAACGATGAAATCCGGAGCAAAAAATGTCGAAAACGGAAATTTACTATACACGTCACGAAGTGCAGTCCTAAATTCCAGTTTTGCAAGTTTGGTATTTTGGTCATAACTTTTTCATCTGATATCTGATTGAGCTGATTCAAGTTACAGATTAAAGAAGACATAAAGATCTACAACTTTTAAGTTTTAAATATTTTCGAATTCTGAAGTTTGCAAGACCTAAATTGATGAATAATCCAGTGTATTTTGTGTAAATACTATAGTCATTTTCAAAATATAAAATAAAATAAAAATTATCAAAATTATCAAAATTTCACCAAATATACTTGCATGTTTGGTGTAGGATTTGATGTCATGTTTGGTGCCATGTTTGGGGCCATGTTTGTTGTCATGTTTGGTGTCATGTTTGGTGGAGCAATTGGTGTAAGCCTTTAGATATTCCTATAAATATCAAGCTAAACTTTGTAAATTTTCCATGCTTTCTTTGGAGGAATTTCTCCATGAAAACCTAAAGGAAAGTGTCTTGTATTTTTATTTAAGTTTTCTTGTATTTTCTTTTTATTTAATTAATAAAATTTTGTGTGTTTTCATTTACAGCATGAGCAGGTAATTTCATTATGTGGGGGTGAAAATGTAAGACTTTTAATATAATAAATTAGATTAATCTCCATTATTTTAATTAAAATTTGGATTAATTAGTTACCGCCTATATGGCCGGTTTATGTGACAACCTTATTTACCGCCTATATGGTCGATTTTTCATTTCAGACGTAGTTTCCGCCTATATGGTCGGTTTAAGTAATAACATTGTTACCGCCTATATGGTCGGTTGGATTTAATTGAGACAAATGAAATTACCGCATTTATGGTCTGGTTAATTAATCGGTAAACATTGAGAATAAAAGAGATTTCTAATTTTGAAATATTAAAAGTGGATCCTTTAACCCCCATCATTTTCTTTTATTGTACTTTTACATTTTTAATTTTCAGCATTTACTTTTTTTTTAATTTCCAGCATTTACTTTATGTCTTTTATTTTATTTAAGCTTTTATTAGCCTTAGATATGTGTCGTAACTAAGTCCGTTATTTGGGGTTGTGATGAATTCCAATATCACCGGGTTATACGAGGTTATTTTATAGTTTGGGTAATATAAATGTTTACTTATTAAGTCTTAAGTTTAATGTTTCTTGTTAACTGGCCATTAATAAGATTGATCTGTTAAACTTAAAATAAACTTGGCAAATGAATTTTAGGTTTCAGCCTTAGACTTAATAGATCACGATATTCCTTGAGGATAGATAACCCTTTAATAGATTTCCTTACAGGATAGACATATACCTGTCGGGCGGGGGTAGCCACAATTGGAACTTAATCTTAATGAATTCAGGTAACTTGGTTGACATAGACATATGATTAATTGGGTTACACTGAGTATTTGCATCTGACCATTGACATAGGCTTTTGCAGAATTTCGTGTTCCAGGTTAGTAAACCAATATATTACACAAACATAAAATAACAACTTCATCTCTTAAAAAGATATTGGAAGAATTCACAACCCTAGATAATTTTTTAAATTTGAATTTTCCTCAACCTATTTCCGTGTCATTTTCTTTTACTTGTTTTAATTTTAAAGTCACCACTCAATCAAACTTCGTTAGATACTTGTAAACATTTAACTTCATAAATTGATAACAAAAGGTTTTAAATCCTCGTGGGATCGATACTTTTTATATTACTTGAACGTGCGCTTGCGTTATACGCGTGTGACATTGCCGGTCAACTTAGCGCAGGTGATTGTTGGTTATTATAACGAAATAAAAAATATAGAGATAACACGACTAATAACCCGTAATTAGATAATTATTTATCTACAAATTTTGAGTTTTCCACTGAATGTTTAGTTAGTAAATTTTTTCAAATCTTTGAATGGTGGAACCGAATTATCAATTATTGCTAAATAGATATTGACAGCACATGTTTCCACCGTTGCGGTTGAGCAAACCTTTAGCATCAGAGACAATATATTGGAAGTCAGACGTTCTTCATTACATCCAAGCACTCTAGAAGCAACATCATATGTGGATGATTGGACCCGAGTTGATTTGAGGCAACAACAAGATGCCCCTGATGAATTTGAAGACTTGTTCGATAATGCATCTGCAAGTGCTAGCAGAACTGAAGCTGAAGGATCAATATGCACGGATGATGATTGATAATTAAATATTTAAATAATTGTAAAATTACAATGGGGAAATATCTTTAAAATGTGATGAAACTACGTGAGCTTTGATTCCTCTCACCCCTGAAGGATACATATGCAACTTAAGTTTTTAAAAATTTAAGTTCAAGCTCTTTAATTTATTTTTTTATTTGTTTAGATAATATATATATATATATTTTTGTAATTAATGTAATTATGTAATGTAATTGTATGTTTATTATATAAATTTAAATTCTTAATTTTAAATTATATTATTTTATTAATCTCAATTTTTTATTTTCAATAAAGCAAAATAGAACCGGAACAGAACGGTTCGATTCCGGTTCCACAATTAGTGTGGAACCAGAATTGTGGAACCGGAATTAACCGGTTTGGTTCCGGTACGGAACCGAACCGAACCGCCGACCACATCTAGACAAATGTACTTGAAAAAATGTAGCAAAAATAAAAAAAATAAAAATGGAATAAATAAGAATGGGTAACATTTAGTTTTTAATTTTATCCATTCAATTATATCACACCACGCTAGTTTATATTACTCGAGTTTGTCTAAATTATACCATTACACTAGCATTTAAGTGTATGTAATTCAAAATCATTCATTTGGGTGCATGATTGAGAAGCATTTGAAGAATAAAATCGACAGAAAATCTAAGTATTTACAAGTTTTAATACCATATATTGACTGACATCATCACTAAGGTCAGAGAAATGGTTTTATCATACGAGTGGTTAAAATTTATTTATTTTTAATATAATATTCATCAATTAAAAACTTTTTATTATTATTATTTTAAAAGAAAAAAAAGGGTCAAAGCCCAATAAAGTACAGTTTGTTTTTTAATTGTTTCTGGTTTTTTTAAGGTTATATTCTGGATTTGCCTCAACATAAAGATATTAAGCTTAATAAAAAGTACAATACATAAACAGAGTCATTTCCAGTTCCTTCAGCTTCCAAAGTAAAACAGAAGGTTAAGAAAACCTGTGTTTAGAAAATTGAATCCAACATACCGATTGAATCAGGAATCAGTTGTGAATTTGATCAGACTAAATACTAAAAATCGGACCTCTATAAAAAGGTCAAAATTGATGAGAGCCGGTGAACCGGCATATTTTTTTAAAAAACCAAAAACCAAAAATTTATTTTTTTTATGATTTTTAATTAATTAAAATTATTTATGATATCATCTGATTTTACCTGTTCAACCGATCGAATTAATGACTCATTAAATCTTTTAAATTATCAATTTGATTATCGGTCCAGTTTTTAAAACACTGAAGAAAACAAATAAAACAAGAACATGAAAGTGTTTTTATATGAAAAGGAATTTTGTTAATTTTGTTTTTTCCGTTTAAAAAAAATAAAATTAGAGAATAAGAACAACATAGGCTTATTTAAACCTTTCTTATTAATTTAAAAAAAAAAAAAGAAGAAGAAAAAACCTAAATTAGTAGTAACCATTAAGCTAAGTTCCTATGGGTTACTGGGCCAAAAGGATTGTTTCACTCTGTTTCGGTGGGCGTTCTTGGGCTTTTATTTAGCATTATCAGGATTGAGATTGGATATAGAATAGCCTCAGCACCAAGCTAAAAGGGAAATTTATAAAACTAAAACAAAATAAATTACCCATTTACCTAAATGAATAACAATATTTGCCATTGCATTTTCATCCACAGTCTCTAAAGTTTCTCCAAAATATATACCGAATTTAGTGTGAAATTCGAAGATCCGAAGTCAAAACTTCGGATCTTCGAAGTTTTTTATTTTTTATTTAAATTTTTTTATTCAATGCTTCGAATTTTTCGAAGTTTTGATTCGG
Organism: Zanthoxylum bungeanum; assembly: GCA_019454045.1. Classification (NCBI taxonomy): domain Eukaryota; kingdom Viridiplantae; phylum Streptophyta; class Magnoliopsida; order Sapindales; family Rutaceae; genus Zanthoxylum; species Zanthoxylum bungeanum. The sequence goes on along the minus strand of SKCR01041755.1, from coordinate 21,108 downwards.
ATATCCGAAATTTGACAAAAAATATCTATAAAATCGGGCATTTCTCATTTATTCTCACTGCAAAAATATTCTGACCGTAACACTACGCTGATGCATCGGGGATCGACCTGCCCAGTAAGGTCGTGGGGTTCGACCTTATCGGAAAAACATGACTAAAAAATATGTCTTTTGGAGGTAAATCTTGATTTTCTAGCTATAAGAGTACGGAATATAAAATCGGGCATTTCCCATTTATTCTCACTACAAAAACATTCTGACCGTAACACTACGCTGATGCATCGGGGATCGACTTGCCCAGTAAGGTCGTGGGGTTCGACCTTATCGGAAAAATATCACTAAAAATTATGTCTTTTGGAGGTAAATCTTGATTTTCTAGCTATAAGAGTACGGAAATGATTGATTAAATATAACATTCTTCATATCATAATTCTCAAGTATAGATTCAACAAGTGTTGTGTTGCATCTCTAAATTTTTTGTTGTATCCTATAGTAGATTTGCTTGCAACCCTTACGACACACAATGTAAGCAAATATTGCTTTAAGAAAATGTCCTAAACGCTTCAAAAACTAAATTTTCCACTGTAAGTTCCCCAACAATTGCTTCTGTTCCAATCATTTTCCCGTGGTCTTAAGTTATTAGACAAGAATCAGAACCCCATACCCATAGTCGGTTCTTGTCATAAACGGTTTAGGCGATCTGCCTATGGTCCTCAAATTTTTTTTTATTGTCTATAAATAATTAATGATTCGAGGTCCCAATATTTGTTTGTTATAATATTTTACTATGATAAGATATCTCAAAATGTAAAAATCGTCTTGAATTCCGAAGCCACCAGGCCTTCCCTGCCCATACCGCCTACCATTGCCTTGTATAATTATATTACATCACATTGAAAGATGTTGACGGTGGATTTTGGTCTCAGGGCAATATAGGAATATCGCTCCCGAGGTAATCCTCCCTCAATAGTGAATTTGTTTGGTTATGGGGGAAACCAAAAGCAAACTTAGCAAAAGACAGATAAATATGCCAATCGACAAAGAGATTTAACGTGGTTCGGCGGATCTTGGTCCGACCTACGTCCACGGGCACAAAAAAGATGATATTTTTATTACTCAAACACGCTTCTCAGCTCTGCTTCTTGTTTTTTACAAGTCTGATGGTAATGATTCTGATATTGATTCTCCCCTTTCAACTTGTTTCCCCCTTACGCACACTCTACCCTTCTATTTATAATAGTGTAGAAATCATATTCATTCTCATACAAGAATTTCCTAATTGAAACAATTTCTCTTTCCCATAAGGATTCATAGTCAAAACTATTCCCTTTTCTCATAAGGATTCCTAATCAAAACTACATTTGCTTTATTTATCCTACTAGGACTCTGACTCACCAGTTTTCCCCATGAAAATAGGATAACTTGTCATCTTATCCGAAAGAATAGGGTGTCATCTTCTGGAGCATATCTCGCCACGTCCTCGGTCTTCATGAGGTCGGTCAATGGTCTTTGGAACTGAGAATGCTGCTGTCGATCTGATAATGCCCGGTTATCTGAATTCAAGTGCTCGGTTACCGATCATAAAGTGTTCGACCCTTACTTATGTGGCTCTTAGTGGTCGGGTCGGCATTAATGATTTCGACCGAGAAGGGAATTACCCTTTTTTACCCCTGCCGTACTCCTTAAATAACATAGGTCCTGAAAACACCATCAACATCTGTCCCCTAGTTCTCGGTAACAACGAGTTTGCGAGTTGATGCCGGGAACTATAAAAAAAGATGGTGTGATGATCGCCTTGCTGGTGGTCGTTCCAGAAATCACAGAGAAATTGTCTTCGCCATCACTAAGTCTTCTGTTTCTATCTTCATATCCTCGGTATTTGGAGATGCTGACCCTATTCAGAACGATTCTCCACCTCAAAGCAAATTGCTTACTTGGGTCGTTCCTTCAGGGGATGAAGTTTCTCTTGTTGTCCAAACTAAAAATGACTCATCCTCTGTAATATATGTACCAGAGATTTGGAGGTCCTGACCCCTGATTGATCCAATCTCAATTGTGAGGAGAAAATTTTGCCTCTCAGCTAACGATGATGTGCTCGGTGGCATGTGATCCTGTCTCGAGCTGTGAGAGATGCTCGGACCTGGGGGAATGTTACGTCCCCAGTCCGAAGGACTGGCTCGGTGGGACGCAACCCGACCTCGAATGAAGAGAGGCACTTGGACCTGGGGGAATGTTACGTCCCCAATCTGAAGGGCTGACTCGGTGGGACGTACCCCGACCTCGAGCTGAGAAAGACACCGAAGGGCTGACTCGGTGGGACGTACCTCGACCCCGAGCTGAGAAAGGCACTTGGACCTGGGGGAATGTTTCGTCCCCAGTCCGAAGGACTGACTCGGTGGGACGTACCCCGACCCCGAGCTGAGAAAGGCACTTGGACCTGAGGGAATGTTACGTCCCCAGTCCGAAGGGCTGACTCGGTGGGACGTACCCCGACCCCGAGCTGAGAAAGACACTTGGACTTGGGGGAATGTTACGTCTAGACCCGGCCACGGTTCCGGTTCTGAACCGGAACCGAACCGGAATGGGACCGGTTCGGTTGGGGTTCCACCCCAACTCGAACCTGTCCGAACCGGTGGAACCGTACGGTTCCACCGGTTCGGACGGTTCCAACCGGAACCGAACGGTTCCGGTGGGAACCGTCGGGTTCCTGTTGGAACCGTAGGGTTCCAACAGGAACCCTACGACCCCCAACGGCTACTAGCCGTTGGGGGCCAAATTTCCCCCAACGGCTAGTGCCGTTGGGGGATGCATGGAGCCGTTTGGCTCCCTGCCAAAAAAAAATAAAAAAATAAAAAAATTTATATTTTTATTATATAAAATAAAAATTACTAATGTACCCCTAATAACGGTAATAAAACGGTTATATTTAGGGGCATTTTTGGTATCAAAAAAATTCTAAAATTCTATAAATAGGATTCATTTTTCATAATTTCATCACACCAAATTCTCAACTCTCTCATTTTCTATAATTCTGTTATTCGCAATTATTCAATTTTCTTATTTTTCTTCCTAATTTCGCAAACGAAAAATGGCAAGCTCATCTGAGAACATAATGTCAAATATGCCAACCCAAGAGAGCGGCCCTAGTGTCAGTGCACAATCACGGAGAAGAGAAGTTAAGGCTCGGTCCTCGGATATTTTCAAAATTCATTTTAATTTGGAACGCCTAGAAGATGATTCACAACGAGCAGTTTGCAACTATTGTGGGGTTATCTACAAATTTTCTGGTGGATATGGCAATATGATCAAGCACATGGAAAAACATCATCCGGTTGAATTTGGCATTGATACGACGCAAACTCAAATGGCCAGGTACGCATCATCAAGTAGAGGTACGAGTGCTTTAGATTTATTTAAATATTCTGATGCAAAAAATAGAGAAGAATTTGCGAAATTAACTTGTATGGCACATCTTTCTTTAAGTTTTGGTGAAAAACTTCATTTTACTAATTACGTGCATAATGCTTTAAACCCTTCTGCATGTAGAATGACTCGAAACACAACAAACGTCATATTTTAAAATTATACAAAGATGGTAAAATTATTTTAAATGAAATATTTAAAGAGATGAAAGGTCGTATTTCTGTATGTTCTGATATTTGGAGTGATCATTGGCAAACACACTCATACATGGGTGTGACTTGTCATTGGATTGATGCATCATTTACCATGCAAAAACGACTTATTGCATTTATAGTTTTTGATGACCAACATACTGCACATAATATTTATAGAATGATGAAGGTAATTTTTGATGAATATGGTTTAGGAGAAAAAATTTTAACAATTGGATTTGATAATGCATCTGCAAATACTGCATCCATCAATGATTTAAAAGAAATATGTCAACCAAATTTAGGGGGTCGGTTTTTTCATATTCGTTGTACATGTCATGTCCTCAACTTATGTGTGCAAGACGGTCTAAAATTATTATCACCTTTCCTTGATCCAATTAAAACGGCACTTAACTGTATTTGGTCATATTCTCAAATTAGGAGAGAATGTACCAAGTTTTGTAAAATAAATGGTATTAAACCGATTAAATTTTCAAGAGATGTTCCAACACGTTGGAATTCTACTTATTTTCTTTTATGTCAAGCATTTCAATACAAAGATGCATTATGTAGTTTTTTTTCTCAACATGTTCAAAATATCACACTTTATCCTAGTCAATGGGATATTTGTGAAATTTTTTTAGATATTTTAAAAGTTTTTAATGATGCTACTTTAGTTTTTAGCGGCGTTTATTATCATACAGCACATTTATTTCTTCTTGAGAGTTTAAATATTGTTGGCACTCTCGATGAGCATGTTGACAGTAGCGATCCTAATGATATTGTTTTGTTAGAAGCCATTACTGTTATGAAGGTAAAATGGTTAAACTATTTTAGAGAAATTCCTTTACTTTATCTTATTGCTGCTGTTTTTGATCCTAGATTTAAATTAGAAGGTTTGAATGGTGCTTTACAAGCTTATTATGGTTATTTAGGAATATTAGATGAAATTGACATTACTAGATTAATGACGAAATTAAGAAATGATTTAATTGAGTTATTTAATGATTATATTGTAAGATATAACTTAGGAACATTATGTCAATCTAGTAGTAGCGAACCAGTAATTCAAACAAGACTTAGCGCAGGGGATCGTTGGTTATTGCAACGAAATAAAAAAGCTAGGGATACGACAACTAATAACCCTGAATTAGATAATTATTTATCTACAAATTTTGAGTTTTCTAATGAAAGTTTATGCAGTAAAAATTTTAAAATCCTTGAATGGTGGAACCGGCATCAAAATATATATCCGGTTTTATCTATTATTGCTAAAGAGATCTTGGCAGCACCTATTTCCACCGTTGCGGTTGAGCAAGCCTTCAGCTTGGGAGGTAATATATTGGAAGCTAGGCGATCTTCATTACATCCAAGCACTATAGAAGCAACAGCTTGTGTGGATGATTGGACTCGAGCTGATCTGAGACAACAAGAAGATGCCCCCGATGATTGTGAAGATTTGTTCGATAATGCTTCTGCAACAAGTGCAAGCGGAACCGGAGCCGAAGGATCAACCGATAATGATGATTGATAATTGTAAAATTATAATTTACAAATGGGATATGTCTAAAAGACTAAAACTTGTAATGGAACTACGTGAGCTTTGATTCCTCTCACCCTTGGAGGATACGTAGGCAACTTAAATTTTTAAAAATTTAAGCTCAAGCTCTTCAATGTAATAAATTTTTTTTTTTTATAAATTTAATCTCATTTTTTTATTTTAATTAATTAAAAAAAAAATGAACCGAACGGTTCGGTTCCGGTTCGGTTTTCGGTTCCGGTTCCACACTTGTGGAACCGGTAATCGGCCGGTTCGGTTCGGTTCCGAACCGGAACCGAACCGCCGGCCGGGTCTAGTTACGTCCCCAGTCCGAATGGCTGACTCGGTGGGACATACCCCGACCCCGAGCTGAGAAGGCACTTGGACCTGGGGGAATGTTACGTCCTCAGTCCGAAGGGCAGACTCGGTGGGACGTACCCCGAACCCGAGCTGAGAAAGGCACTTGGACCTGAGGGAATGTTACGTCCCCAGTCCGAAGGGCTGACTCGGTGGGACGTACCCCGACCCCGAGCTGAGAAAGGCACTTGGACCTGGGGGAATGTTACGTCCCCAGTCCGAAAGGCTGACTCGGTGGGACGTACCCCGACCCCGAGCTGAGAAAGGCACTTGGACCTGGGGGAATGTTACGCCCCCAGTCCAAAGAGGTAGACTCGGTGGGACATAACCCGACCCCGAGTCGAATAACTAAGTGGCCTCGGCGGAACGAAATCCAGCCCCGATCCGATTAACCAAGTGGCCTCAGCGGAACGAATCCATCCCCGAGCCGATTAATCCTTGGGACTTATTCAGAAAGGAAGTGAATCAACTTTTTGAAGCCCTACCGAATCTGGCATGGGCGTCCCCTTGCCAGACCAGCGAAAAACAAAAACAAAACTCTGGAAAATAAAATTAAAAGGCGGGGGCGACTTAGCACTTATCCCAAAATAAAATGTTAAAGTGTAAAAAACAGCACGGATTCCTTAAGACAGCGTCCTGCCCGAGGCCTCCAAAACACAATTCTGAATCTTTCAATTCAGTGTCCCGGCGAACCAGGATTTGGATCAGAGAGCGTTTAAAATGGTAAGGGTACATCCTCCATACGTCGGGTCACTGTGGAGCCTGTGTATTTGTGCGAGGGCTCCTCCTTACCGCGCTGGAGCAGGCACACGCCACAGGGGCACAACGCCTCCCCGTGCTGCGCCTCTCTTGGATCCAAATGATGAATGGATCAAAGAGTGTCCGGGATACTAAGGGCACATTCCTCCTTAGGTCCGATATCACTGGAGCTAGCAATCGTCACGGGGCATCATCACTCCCCGTGCTATGCTTTCTCACGGATCCATTACATCGGGTCAGTGAGGATCAGAGAGTGTTCGACACATTAAGGGCATATTCCTCATTATGTTCGGTAACACTGGAGCAAGCAATCGCCAAGGGGGTATAATCCCTCCCCGTGCTAAGCTTCTCACAGATCCTATGCATCGAATATGTCCCTGAATATTCTGAGGACCCCGAGCTTGAGAGACATTTGGTTCTGGGGGAATGTTCCGTCCCCAGGCCAATAAGCATGACTCTGTGGGACGTAACCCGACCCCGAGCTGTAACAAACATCGATCTCGGCGGTACAAGAGCAGACCCGAGCCGTAAAATATATATCAACAAAACGGACTCGGCGGTACAAGAGCAGACCCGAGCCGTAAAACAAATATCAAAACCATTGTGTGAGCCATAACAAACAAGCATAATCAAATGTCAACCTAAGTCAGAAGAGGTTTTACTCACATTTTTGGGATCTGTTGCCTTTTTTTGCAACTCTACAAGGGTCACTACAAGCAAGGCTCTTCTTAATACATCCTCTCTGCATCTCAGCATTCCACGCATCCGACCGGATGACTTCCGCTATCAACTTGGTCGACCTCAAAAACCGAATGGTCTATGTACACACTGAGATAGCCTTCTTTCACCAAGTCTTTCACCAGCTCCCGCAGGTCTCTGCACCCATTTGTGGCATGTCCCCTTACGTTATGGTAGATACAATATGCCCTACTATTTCCCTCTTCAATCGGGAACCTCCTCAAATTAGGCTCGGCCAACAGACCTTTATCCTGGATTTCCCGAACTATCTGGTGAAATCCCTGACGATCGGTGATTTCCATCTTCTGCCATCGTCTTACTACGCGAGCTGTTTTTTGTTGAGTTCCCCACAGACGGCGCCAACTGTTGACGGCGGATTTTGGTCTCAGGGCAATATGGGAATATCGCTCCCGAGGAAATCCTCCCTCAATAGTGATTTTGTTTGGTTATGGGGGAAACTAAAGGAAAATTTAGCAGAAAACAGATAAATACACCAATCAACAAGGGGATTTAACGTGGTTCGGCGGATCTTGGTCCGACCTACGTCCACGGGCACAAAAAGATGATACTTTTATTACTCAAACACGCTTCTCAGCTCTGCTTCTTGTTTTTTACAAGTCTGATGGTAATGATTCTGATATTAATTCTCCCCTTTCAACTTGTTTCCCCCCTTACGCACACTCTACCCTTCTATTTATAATAGTGTAGAAATCATATTCATTCTCCTACAAGAATTTCCTAATTGAAACAATTTCTCTTTCCCATAAGGATTCATAATCAAAACTATTTCCTTTTCCCATAAGGATTCCTAATCAAACTACATTTGCTTTATTTATCCTACTAGGACTCTGACTCACCAGTTTTCCCCATGAAAATATGATAACTTGTCATCTTATCCGCAAGAATAGGGTGTCATCTTCTGGAGCATATCTCGCCACGTCCTCGGTCTTCATGAGGTCGGTCAATGGTCTTTTGAACTGAGAATGCTGCTGTCGATCTGATAATGCCCGGTTATCTGAATTCAAGTGCTCGGTTACCGATCATAAAGTGTTCGACCCTTACTTATGTGGCTGTTAGTGGTCGGGTCGGCATTAATGATTTCGACCGAGAAGGGAATTACCCTTTTTTACCCCTGCCGTACTCCTTAAATAACATAGGTCCTGAAAACAGTATCAACAAAAAGAGAAGAATAATTCTTTCTTATTTTTCTTTTTAATGAAAAATAAATAAGACCAACAAATTCGCATGATCTAAGAATTTATATTAAGGCTATGCTTGCTTTACATATTCTCCTTCCATGATTGATGAATTAAGAATTTATTATATATACTAAGGCTAGAGTTGCTTTCAAAGAATTTATTATATACACTAAGGCTGGAGTTGCTTTCAACTCATACCTTATTGTCAAAATCCCACTTTAACTTAAAAGAATCCATATAAATTTATCATTTAAGGCGAAATTTTTTAGCAAAACCTTGAAAATAATCAGATTATTTATTTGGAAAATAAGAAAGTTCAAAGTAATTGTTCACTAAAATATAATAATTTAATAATTTTAATAATTCTATAAAATAATTAACTAACCAATTATGAAAATTTTGTTTTTTATTTTTTCCATAAAAATCAATAATAATTTTATAATACCATTAAATATATAGACACAAATTTTTATGAAGCCTTATATTTACGGCAAGGTCTTAAGCGACAGTCTAAATTAACTAAGGGTCAAACCACCTATAAACTATAACACTAAATAGCGGATCAATATGATGAATAAAATACTATCCCAAATCTAGAATAATATCAAGTTTAATACAGATACTATTATCCATGCGACTTTTAAGCCATCACTGTTATGAAATGGAAGTTCTAGCAATCTGATAAAAATTGATTTTGTTTAGTGAATATGATTCTAAATTTTATTGTTTTGAAAAAAAAAAATATTTGTGGATAATAGCTTTAAGATAAAAGTGCCAATGTGCCATATATGCTTCACAAGCATAGGGTTTTATTCACAATTTTATGGGTGCTCATTCTGATAAAGTATGCAAAACAATTAAATAAATGAGACTCAATTTCAAGAATTTTTAGGTTTTTTCTTTTCTTTTTTTTCTTTTTAAAGCTCAAGCATCAAAGTTCAAAGATGCTGTTTTAATTTATGGTTTTAATTTTTAACAATTTTGGATTAACTTTTAGTGTATATAAGAATAGAAATTACTATGTCAATGTAAAGTGTATATAACTTTGAAAGGTAACGTTCGTATTTCGAGTAGATGGACATATTGATGATCGACCTGCTTGATCAGGCCGCAGTGGGTCGAGTGGGCAACACCCCTGTGGGAGTGCGGGACAACGCCTCCGTCCAAAATGAAAATTGAATTTATATAAGTGTTTGGAAAATTATAAATATATATGAATAAAAATGAAAAAACGTGTTTTTTTTTTGGATGAAAAGCCATATATTTTGAAGGATCAACTGCCTTATTCATCTATATATGTGTGTCATATTTGGACTAAATTGATATATACATAAGTTCAAAAAACACTTTATGTTATTCTTCATCTTTTATACAAAATTCTCAAACAAGTATTCAAGTAATGTTGACTTACATACTTCACTAGATGCAATTCTTGGGGCCATGCCCCATGGTGTGAAAAGCCAGCGACTTACCTGATCTGTATTGGGAAACTTCTGATGGCACGAGACACAGGTCCCGAGGATTAGTCGAGGTGTGCGTAAGCTGGCCCGAACACCCCGGTTATCCAAAAAAAAAAAAATACTTACATACTTAATTTGTTTGATTGTATCCTGAAATAAATTTGATTCAATCTCCATCAACATAAAGTAGGGGCGGATGTTACTCTAAAAATATTATACACGCCTCCAAATTAGATTTCACAACAACGTCTACCTCAACACTCACCACTTATGAACTTTGATGATCATACAAAATTAACGAACTGTCAAGATATTTTATTTTTGTTAAATCGTTAAAAACCCCACCGTCAAACCACCGTTAAACTAACTATCTCAAAAAAAGAATACATGCTAAAATTTCATAAATTGTAATTAAGTGCATTAATCTCATTCTTGTATCATACATTTACACATAATAAAGATAAAACTCTTCTTATATTACAAAGAAAAGTAAAAACTCTTGCTATTAAAATCTTAATTAAGAGTCGTGTGAGTAGGATTCTGGGTCTGAGGTGTCCTTTGGAGGCTGACCAATGAGTAGTAAGCTCCTGTGTGTCCCTTTGCCAACAAAGATTGATGGGTTCCTTTCTCCACCACGTGTCCTTTATCTAACACAGCAATGATATCACAATTTTGTATGGTACTTAGCCTATGTGCTACCACAACACTGGTTCTTCCCACCATCAAACGCTCAAGTGCTTCTTGTACCACTTTCTCTGACCGACTATCAAGTGCACTGGTGGCCTCATCCAGCAGCAAGACTCCAGGATTTTTCAATATGGCACGAGCAATTGCTATTCTTTGCTTCTGGCCTCCTGAGAGCTGCAATCCCCTGTCACCACACCATGTATCATAACCACCATTCAATCCTGAAATAAAATCGTGAGCGTTGGCTGCCTTTGCGGCTTCAATGATCTCTGATTCATCCATCTTATCTGAAGCTCCATATGTTATGTTTTGCCTGATAGTACCAGCAAACAATGTTGGTTCTTGACTAACAAGTGCAATATGTCTCCTCAGTGACCTAAGTTGGTATGATTTGATATCTCGTCCGTCAATTTTTACAAAACCCTTTAAGGGATCATAAAAACGTTCGATCAAGCCAATGATTGTTGATTTTCCTGACCCACTTTGTCCTACCAATGCTGTTGATTTTCCGGATTCTATTTTGATCGAGAAACCTTTGAAGATCATCACATCTGGTCTAGCAGGATAAGCAAAATGGACATTCTGAAGTTCAATATTGCCTGTTATTTTTTCAGGCTGGTGAGCTTCATGATCCTCAGGTTCAATTTTTGTAAACCGATCCAATACAGCAAAGACTGACCCAACAGCATCCGAGCCTTTGGCAATATCCGTAGTCATGCTACCAGCATCAGCAATGACTCGGCCAGTACTCACCAGGATCATGAAGGTTTCAAAAAGTGCTTTGGAACTGATGTAGCCATCCGTAATGAGTCTGCCGCCATACCAAAAATCCAATGCCCAAGTGCATGATGTCAGGCTCTGGGAAAATGCAAGGCCTATACCCGCATACCATGATTGCCGAATACTCTCCCTTTGAGGGCCTTGTTGAGCTTTTTCAAGCATCTTCAGGATTCTTTCTTGGGAAGAGAAAGCAGTAATGGTTCTTAGATTTGACACAGCTTCAGCTGCAAGCTTGCTGCTTTCATCTTGTGCTTTTATGGCCTTATTTGACATGCTCTTAAGCAAAACCCGTCTAGCGTAAAAGCATATAATCACCAGAGGCTGAACTGCAATCATCACCAATGCAAGTCTCCAGGCTATGAATAGACCCATTGTGAAAGCAATTGTAACTGCAGAAATCGTCTGTACAAGCAAAGCTGTACGATCACCCACCAAAGATCTCACCTGTGAACAAACAAAAAGCATAATCAGCCCCACGAATTTATGCTTATTCCTATACATTACTACTTACCACATTGGCATCTTTGGCAAGTCGAGAGCAAATGGCACCACTTGAATTCTCATCCTGATCGAACCATCCAACTTCAAAAGTGAGAATCTTTGAGAGCATCCTTTCTCTAATCCTTTTAGTCAAGTGCTCACCCATGTAAGCAAAATTATAATGCTGAATAATGTTAATCACCAAAGAAAATACAGCAAGGCCAACGAAACACAAGGAATAAATCATTGTCTTCCTTTTGATCTCATCATGATCTGTCAAGAAATATACTGATATCATAGACCCCATGGCAAATGCATAAATTGGCTGCACTGCTCCAAATAAAGTTGCACCTATACAACCCAATGTTGCTTGTTTCCATTCTGGTGCATTCAAAGCTACCAGTCTCCTGAAAGATGGCACAGACAATTTTTTGTTATCTTCTTCATTGGGTTGTGATGAGACTCTCCCCTGAGCAAATGAATTGGCAGAACTTGAACGACTGACAAGTGAAAGTCTCCGGCTGCTTGTGTTGTTAATGTCAATATTTGATATAGAAGCCAAGGTTGTATCATCTTGTGGGGTTGTTGTTTTTGCTTTCTCAGTTTGTTGGAGTCGAACAAGTGAAGTGTAAAGGCCATTTTCATCTTGAATTAGCTCAACATGGGATCCTGTTTCCGTGACTTGCCCATTTTGGACAACGGCGATGACGTCGGCGTTGCGGATTGTAGAGAGCCGGTGAGCGATGATGATGGTGGTCCGGCCAACGGCGGCCTTGTCTAGAGCTTCTTGCACAACACGTTCGGATTCAGAATCTAATGCACTTGTTGCCTCGTCTAAGAGAAGGATTCTTGGTGCTTTTATTATGGCTCTTGCAATTGCTATTCTTTGCTTTTGCCCTCCGGACATTTGGACACCTCTCTCACCAACCTGTGTCGAAAAGGTTCAATAAATTTTATATTGAATAAAGGACAGATAAATCAAATATAAAATTTTAAAAAATTTATGGAAATATTATTATTATTTAATTATCACAGACCTCCTGCAGCCGACATGCATATATAATTTATTAACAAATCTATAAGAACATGAACATGGGTGCTCATTTTAAGAAAGTGAAGCAAATGTAAACAATTAAAGAACTAGAAGACGTGAAGGACTAGATCACTTCTTTAATAATAAAAACATTCAAACATTGACAATGTAATTAACTTGAATAGGACAAGTGTGATATTTAATTTTCAATTATATATATATATATATATATATATATATATTATATATATATATATATATATTATATGAATGGCTTGCTAGCTAGAAGACAAGTAGTACTAACCTGGGTATCATATTGTTGAGGCAACTGACAAATGAAATTATGAGCATTTGATGCTTTTGCTGCTTCAATTACCTCTTCTGTTGAGGCATCTTCCTTGCCAAAAAGTACATTTTCCTTGATTGATGTGGCAAATAGTGCTGGCTCTTGGCTCACCAAACCCATTTGTGACCTTAGCCATTTGAGTTGTAACTTGTTAATAGAAACTCCATCCAAAATTATTTCTCCCCCAAGTGGGTCATAAAACCTTTGTAATAATGCTACTACTGTTGATTTTCCTGAGCCACTACCACCCACTAATGCTACAGTTTTTCCTGCTGGAATTGTTAGGCAAAAATCTTTGAAGATTATGTTTTCAGGTCTTGATGGGTATACAAATTGTATATGTTTGAATTCAACTTCACCGGAAACATTTTCCAAGATTTCACCTTCTTTATTATCTGAATCTATCTTAGGTACCCTTTTTATTACCTCCATTATTCTTTCTCCTGCTGACATTGCTTCTGAAAAGTACTTCAAGTTCGGCAAACCAGCTCCTAACGCTCTAATTAACACAAATATTTAATCATAAGTACCATCAACAAGAAAATTAGTATATAAGAATTTCTAGAGGGCACAGAGATATATACTTACAGGCCACCAACGGCAATGGAGGCGCCGACGGCGAAAACAGTCCCTCCTTGACCACCATGGTACATGACCATTCTGCTACCATAATAACACAGGAAAGACCAAATAGCAAATGTAATTCCATTGCTACCAATGGCCAAGCCTTTAGCTAAGCCCTGCTTTAACCCTAATTTCACTGAACCTTCTAAGGCTGAAGAGAATTCATTGATGGTTTTGCTTTCACCAACAAAAGCATAAACAGTTCTTATAGAAGATATTGCTTGCTCTGCAATTGTACCAGCCTTCTTATACTCATCTCTCATCTTCCTTGCTAATGACATCAAAGTCCTTCCATACATTAATCCAGGAATCACTAGAAGCACAACAAATGGAAACCCAACAATAGCTAGCCTCCATAGCATCAAGAAAGCTACTAAGTAGCAGCCAAAGAATAAGGAAGCATTCATCACAAAGTTTGGTAGCTGTCACAAAGTTACATTTAAAAAAAAATAAAAAAAATTACTACTATAGAATAAAATAAAATGAAAAGTACTTTTTTAAACTTTTGTCCTAAATTAATCAAATTACCTTTTCACTAATAACATCTTGAATCACAAGACTATCATTAGAAACACTTGTGATGACTTCTGCTGTGCTTGTGACATGCAAATCAAAGTAACCAACATCTTGCCTTAACACAGCTTTCAAATATCTTGCTCTCATCCTCGTTGCTTGTCTTTCACCTGTTCTTGTCCAACAATATCCCTCTGAAAATTCCCAAAAATTGAAGGGGAAAAAAATGGTTAAAAGTCAATAACATCGATCTATTTAAAATATTAAATTTCAATAAATAAATAAAAAAAATACCCAGAAAACAAACAACCCATGATCCACAAGCCAAGTACAACATACGAACTGCATTCTGTCACACAAAAAAATCAAACCCAGTTAGCCTTTTATTACTTTGCATGAATGGAGAGGGGAAAAAAATGAAGAGATAAAGAATATATGGTATATAAATGAACCTTGTTAATACTGTGTGTGAACATATCAACGGTGACATTTGATACATCACCAATATTGTTCATAAATTTACTTGTTATAAACAACACCAAAGGGGTAGTAAACCCATCACCAACGGCTCCGATGAACCCTAAAGCCATCAAAAACATATCCACACCGTCCGCATGCATGAAAATGGATCGAAACGACCCGGTTTTCTTCTTTGTAACCTCACTACTACTGCCCTTTTTTTCACCACCCATTTTCCAAGAAACAACAAAGCAAAGCAATAAAAAAAAAAGCGCCAAGAATCTGATAAGCACTTCTGCTTTAGCTTTAGCTCAACTCAGCTGAGTTCAGCTACTTTGGCTTTTGGGCTTTGAGATACAAAAATGAGAGAGGGGGTTTATGTAATGAGAAACAAACATGGTGATGTCTAGTATTTATAGATGTTTTGCAAAGGGGAATTACTGTAAAGTTATTAAGCGAACCGATAATGATATCCATATTCACATTTATCTTTAAAGTTATTCAAACTCTCACGGTAGCTATAATGACTTAGTATCGTTATAGTGAGAGAATTGACGTAACTTTAAGAATAAATGTGAGTATGTTTAATATTTTTATAAGCGAACAAACAAATTAAAATTAAAATTTAAAAAAAAATGAAAATTGAGTTGGTGAATGCTGCAAAATTGAGGCATTATTTTTTATTGATAGCATGTGGACAGGCCTATGATATTATAATAAAGTTAAGTTAACATGTGCTTAATTAGTAGATGATCATTGATCACGGTTGACTTTAGTTGTTCGTTCCTTTGATTTGCGTCATTTATGACGATTATTGGACCCACTTTAGGCCACTATTTTTGGGGGAAAAAATTCATTTTCCCTTGATCATAAGATTGAAATTTATATTAATTAATGCTAATATGCAACTAATTAATAAACATATTTATTGTTTTATAAGTTTCATAAGTTACAATAATTGTAAAATACTAATTTAACTTAGTGGTGCATCTCTTCGCGCGCCACATGGTGGAGGTTTTTCTGAGTAAATATGTAATTTACTAATGTAATATGTGAAATGCTAATGAGTGTCTTAAGGGCACTCGTTAAGAATTCATTTTAGGAAAGTTTTCATGGAAAAATGAAAAAATAATTAATATTTTGACAATTTTTTACATTACCCATAAAAATAATGTGAAAACTTTCATAAAATTGATCCTTAATGAGTGTCATTATGAAGTTTTCATGGGAAAATGAAAAAGTAATTAATATTTTGATAATTTTTTACATTACTCATAAAAATAATGTGAAAAATTTCCTAAAATTAATCCTTAATGAGTGCCATTAGGAAACTCGTTAGCATTCCATGTAATATTTATAAAAAGAAAAAAACATTCTATTAATACAAATTTCAAAGATCATAGGGATATACATTATATTCATACGGTCAAAATAATCATAAACCCATTCTTAAATAGGATTTTATTTAAAATTATGATATAAGCTCTCCTAAATTTTCTGAGAACACGAAATACAGATATAAAAAATTAGTCGATGTGCGCATAAACGAACCCGAATATCACGATTACCAAAAATAAAAAAAAAACTAAGCACCCATCATCTATCTACGTAAATTTTACTTAAAAGAAACTCAATCAAGAGGCCCCCAATAGTAGCTCAACTTGTTTTGTGCGATCACCCGAATTCTGAATACGAGTATAAATTAATATTTAGTGGGTGATGTTTTTCAATCCCATCTAAACTTTTTGAAAATAAGTAAGGAATCATAGCCCCTCAGTCATATTCCCATTTTAATCATTTTGTTTTTTGGAATCATTCGAAATCTTGTCGCCAAATCACCATTTCCGGACTTAAACGGAGTAAATAAAATTCTCGGCTGTCCCATATTCTTACAAGAAATACATTTCCTGAATTTGAACCCAAAATCCCAAAATCAGATTCTAAATCCTACACCACCAAATCACGGATATTGTGGACCATTTTAATCATTTTGCATCAAGCTAATCTATAATTAGAACTGTTTTGATCTTTTTGTTTTCTTGTTTCTTTTTAGTTTTATATATATAGACACACACACGACAACTCTATAAAGTATATAAACAAGATGATTCTTTTTATATAAGATCCTCTTTAACACTAACCATGAAGGACAAATGCAACTAATTAAAATGTTAATCAATTAACTGTTACTTTTTCTTATTGCTAGCTGATGTGCTTCCTTACCTCATCTCAAATTACACGACCCACTAACAAAAGTCACCATATTTTACTTTTTATTTATCTAAATCTTTAAATCGTTTCATTTTACTGATAATATCTATTGCTTAAGAAGTTAGTAAGTTATTACTATCTCCTGATATTTTTTTAAAATAAATTTAAAAAGGTTTAAGTTTCATATTATTATGTTATTTCATTATAAGCAATAAGAATATTTGACGCTTCTATCACTATTATACAAACTAGTTTTGCTTGACGGATCACCATTAATTAGTTCTAAATGGAAAGAGAATAAAACCCAAAAGTTAATAGAACCGCGAATTAAGTTAAAAATTAATA
This sequence comes from Zanthoxylum bungeanum, assembly GCA_019454045.1. Taxonomy (NCBI): domain Eukaryota; kingdom Viridiplantae; phylum Streptophyta; class Magnoliopsida; order Sapindales; family Rutaceae; genus Zanthoxylum; species Zanthoxylum bungeanum. The sequence continues at coordinate 3,966 of SKCR01041755.1, read as the reverse complement.
ATTATATGAATTCTTTGCTCATTTACGTAGGAATCGAACTTAAGACCTATTATATGTATTAAGAGTATTTTGACAAAATGAGAAACTATCTTATGATTTATTAATATTCTATATTATCTTATTGTTTCTTCCATTTATTTTTGTTTCCATTGAATTTAATGTTGAGCAATATTAATATATTATATTACAAAATGGAAAACATACTGTACTAAGAAATAAATTTGACATTGATGAGGGTCGCATGCACAAGCTATGGAAATTGTGCAAACTAAAACCACAGAATGTTACCCACGTGATAGAATGATATATACTCTGAGGAAATATTAGTATCTTATGATTTACTGATCAGTCCGCAATTTTTATTATGTTCAATTGGAATAAAAAAAAAATTACTCAGAGTAAGATTTTTTTTATTTTTTTCAGAAATAATTGGAAATTTCGTCGTCAAATCACCCTTTAAGAACTTAAGCGAAACAAGTAAAACTCTCGACTGTCTCAGGTTCTTATAAGAAATGCACTCTCTAAATTCAAATCCAGGACCTCAAGGTCAGATCCTGAACTCTACACCATAACTTTTAAATACGAATCTCTTGAAATAAAAAATAAAAAATCACACAAATCAAATTATATACTTCAAATTTATTTATATTTTAGAATTTAGGTCTTAATTTTGAACTAAAATTTGAAAACATGATTATCTCAAAACCACCTCTTGTTTCCACTTTTCCAAATCCACAAGGCCAAAATAATTGTCACCAATTCACCCACTTTCATTAATAAGTTAGTTCTTTGAGTAAGGGGACAGTTTATTATGCATCGGCTTCTTGCATTTAGTGGAAATTGTTGCCTTATAGAGAAAAATAAATATAATTCCATGGCCATTCACTTCATTGAGTGGGAAAACAAGTTGTATTTTATTAATAATTTTCTTTTTATTCAATGAAGTTTTGACTAATTCCAATTAGTGTAGACGTGTACAATAAAACCATCTATATGCAACTCATCCGAAATTTGTTAAAATGAAAAGTAAAAGTCAGAATGGTGCGACTGCTGTTTTTTTTCTATAGGGTAAAACCACTCCTAAGGTATTCTTATGTTGTAGTTAAAAAAAAAAATTAGTTACAAAATATCCTTATTTTATGATTTAATCTTTATTTAGTCTCATTTTAGTCTTTATAGCAATCATGGAATTTTAGAGTTAATAATTTATGGGAAATGCTAACGAGTGCCTTAAGGGCATTCATTAAGAATCCATTTAAGAAAAGTTTTGATAGGAAAAATGAAAAAAAAAAATTAATGATTTGGCAGTTTTTTCATTTCCCATAAAAATAATGTCAAAACTTTCATTAAATGGATTCTTAACGAATGCCCTAAGGGCACTCGTTAGCATAACCCATAATTTATTACACTCAATAGCCATTATTCACAACAATCATGGCCGGAGACACACATGTGAGTCGCTCTCACTCAATCTAAAAATTATTAAAACGTATCTTATAAATTAATGAACAATTTGACTTTTTTAATGAATTCTGTTATTTTTTTTGTGAAAATTAAATTTTATCCCAACTGAATTAATTTTTTGACCGTGCCAACAATCTATATTTTATTCAATTAAATGACCTTACAAAATATTTTTTTTAAAAAAAAAACCTATCAATTACAAAACTCTTGTCCCCAAGGAGCGTGACATGGTAGTGTAAGGAGAGTTCAGGATTTCACATTGAGGTTCTGAGTTCGAATTCAGGGAGTGTGTTTCTTATAAGAGCTTGGGAGAGCCGGGAGTTTTACCTCCTCCATTTAAACCCGGAAGAAATGATTTTACATCAGAATTTTCAATTATTCAAAAAAAAAAATTTTTTTTTTACTAAACTCCTATAATGGGAACGGTGTATCTTATTCCATGTTGAGTGCATTTTTTTTTATAAAATAATACAAAATTTATGGATACATTTTGTGTACATATATATTTTTAGAACAAATAAATGCAACATGAATATTAATTTTCTAATTTTAAATGGGGGTTGGCTCGAAATGCTGTTCGATTTCGCAATCATCATATGGAGTGCTATTAAATGATTGGCAAAATTAAAATATGGCTTTTCAAAATCTCGGGTTGATTTGGTTATTCTTCCAATTCTGGTTCGTGAGAGAGCTCTTTTTCTTGTTTGTTGGTCCCTAATGAGTGTATAATATTTTTTTTTTTCAAGTGTATTTATCATTGATTTATCCCTAAATTATGTTCTTGAATATATTAAATGTACTAATATTCATTAATTTATTATTTAGGATGCATTAGATGAAGAATCGAGCAAAAAAAATGAAAAACCTGAAATTCTTGATTTGCACCAGTGACTTCCTAATTTACGCAACCTTCAACATTTTGACCATAACTTTCAATTATCTACAACTTTATAATTTATGTCGAAAACTGAATCAGACTCAATAATAGTCAAAATCGAGCTTGAACCTACAAGTAATGCATTGGCACACCAATGGACTTTAATTGTCGCGTAAATGGAGGTCAGAAAGCTATATTGATGTGGAAGACTCCCAAATTGAATATGAAATTTGGTTTTTATGATATCTATAAAAGGAGAACGTCTAGGGTTACTTGAGATAAATTTTTGGGAGGAAAATAAGCCTCTTTGGATGCCAAAATATTCTCTAAACACGACAATCATTCAAGAACAACTATGAACAAGAAGATCAAACAAGGATTAAGAAGAGAAGATTGAAGATTGACAACCTTAATGATTTGTTTTCTTTATCCATTCTTTTTTAACTCTCTGTTATTTATTATCTTGAATGCCATGATTAATTCGTTTATCTTCTTCATCATGAACTAGATCTTGTTCCATGATTACAATGGAACCTGATATGAACTTTTATTAATTGAATCTTTTTATCATTGATTTGTGACATTCTATTTGGATTATTTATCAATCTCTATGCTTAATGCATCATGTTTCCTGATCACCAATAGGATAGATGTGATAAATCCCTAGGAACTTGGAAAAAGGAATTTTGGTTTACCCTTAGGAATTGATAACGCGTGATATCATTTTGTTGAATAAATTTTCATACATGGTGAGAATATACCTGCAGGGCATGTGTAGCCATAATTAGGACTTGAACTTAATGAGTTTGTCTTATATTAATTATCATAGGAATATATGTAATGGCGTTTCTATTTGACTATGGGAAGAGGCTTGAAAATACTTCATATTCTAAGTTAATAATTCATTATAATTGATCAATTATAAATATATGAGATTAATTTAATGAATATTTTTAGGAAGATGTTGTAGGCAAATATGTGTCATCAAACAGTAATATAACTTGCAATCAAACAGATCAAACAACAAAAGAAGATCTAGATGCATCAAACCCTAAAACCACAAAAACCATTAAAACAAACCAGAAAGTGTAGATCACAGAATAGTCCAAGTCGAGATGATCTCTGTCCTTAAGAACTTATTGGCTCCGTCACGGGTGCTTTACGGATTCGTTTTGCCAACGTTCTCCCAGGATTACTCGGAATCTTCTTGTTCAAGGAGCACTCCTTAAAGTGTGTGTGAACTAGGAATAATGGTGGATCTCTCTCAAAACCAAAAGTAAAAAAAACAAAGTGTCTGTAGGATATTATTTTTTTGAACCTCTTAAATTAGGAGTACATAACCCCTTTATAAAGGCATGGAGGGGTGCCATAGGACACCCTTTGGGGTGGGGTTGCAACCCTCTATGGATTGTAACCACTCTAGCACCCATTGGCCATACACAAAGACATATATACCCTTATGAAATAATTGAAGAATTTACAACAATCCCCCACAATTCTTCAAATATTCATTCAGACACGTGAGAGAGATACCGTGAGCTAAAGCTGCATCGAAATAGGTAGCTTTCGCCTTGAACCTTTCCTAGTGAATGACAATCGGATTTACTTGGCAAACCAGTGACCCA
>SKCR01041754.1:0-59482 GCA_019454045.1 Zanthoxylum bungeanum | reverse complement strand
AATAAACATAAATTTTCAAAAGGACATAAAGTTTTAGTTAAAGCAAGAAATGAGGAACCTCTCATTGTAGAAAATATAAGCTATCAAAAAGGAAGCTTTGATAAATGGGTATATAACACCCAATTACCCAAAATAAAAATAGAACTAGAAGAAATAAATAGGTTAAGAAAAGAAAACATTTCCTTAAAAAAGGGTAAAAAGAAAAAGGATTATTAATTCATGAGAAATCAGATGGAGAGTCAATTTGAAGAATTAATATTTGATTTACAAGAACTTGAACTAGAACCTGAGGTTTATGTAGATGAACTAGTTGGTCATACTGGAGATCCAACAGAAATTAAAACCAAAAGGTATGAAGATCCAGGAACAAGTACATCTAGAAACCCTAGAAGAGTTAGGAGATTAATAAATCAACAGGCAATGCCTGGTATGGTTAGAACTAATAAAAATTTAAAATGAGAAAGTTGGGCAAGCCAATTTATACCAAAAAATTCTGATAAATAACCTATACCTCCTAACGGGATGTATTTAAATCTTGATTGTGAAATTGATACAAAAGAAGCATTAACACAATGAGCAAAATCAATGGAATACTTTTTCGTATTCTTTGTAAATGAAGAAGAAAATGAAACAAAATACGATATGTTATATTCTTCTTTTAGAGAGAATATTAAAAATTAGTGGTATGGAATAATTAATGCCACAAAAAATATAATTAAGACAAATGTTGTCATGGCTTATGATAGAAGTATAGAAGGTAGTTAATAATAGGACAATTTTATGGTCATGAGATGTAATTCAATAATTACCCTTATTTATAAATTATTATGAATCATCAGCTATACCTATACATTTTTGTTAGTTAGTACTACACAATAGAAAAAAATTTTGTTATCAGAGAGAGGGGTAAAAAGAATATTATATTATATTATTTTATTTTTTAGCGAGGGAATTTTACTGATTAAAAGAATTTATCGTTAAATTTGACAAAACGATTTAACGATAGAATATCTATGGAAAAAATTTATTGTTAAATTTAGCATACGGATTATTCCGTAAGTATTTATTATTTGTTTATTATAACTTTATTATTAATTATTTTTTAATAAATAATAAGTTTTCGTATATTAAGTGGGTGTATATCTTTTCTTTGAATACATTACAACTCTACGGATATACAATCCAAAATTTACTGGGACACTAAATACATATAATTATAACACAGTTAGAAACCTACGTTTACGAAGAGATGAACCAAATCTCTATACCGAAGTTATATACTCCCAATTTGCGAGACATGAATCCCTGCAGAGACAAGAGTCCCTACCCCTGCAAGGACTTGAACGCATGTTTTGGGGAGAACATGCATTACAATTGGGCCATGAGCCCAATGGCGTGTGTGCGTATATTTATTATTTAACAAAACTGTTCACTAATCTTGATAGTTCTCAAGCATCACTCTAAGTGTGAGATCTTGTGTTTAAGTCCCACCTTATGCACTATTTGCTACCTGAATCCTAGACAAGACCCAGATAAATATTATCGTAGTATGACAAAAAGCTATTATCGTTTAACGGTAACTATCATTGTTTTTACCTAAAATACCATAATTGTGTTGGGATTTTTATGTCCAACAAACAAATATATATGATTCAATTTTATTTAAAGTATGTATTTTGATTTGCTTTATAAAATTCATGAAAATTTCATGATTATTTATGTGGCTTTAAATTAAATATATATGTATGCATTTTGATTTGCTTGATAAAATTCATGAAAATTTCATAATTATTTATGTGGCTTTAAATTAAATATATATGTCTATGTAAAATGTTACATACATATATATGAAAAAAATTTAAAGAGTAATAATCAAAATTTGTCAGTAACTATGATTTGAAGTTGTGAATCCTCGAATTCCAAAGTCATAAATATAGTTCATTCCATTATGAATGATATAGTTATATCCAGACTGTAATATGTAGAGACATAAGAATGAATGTATTTTATATAATAAGATTATATTGGATATGACCAGATAAAAATGAAAATTTCTAATAATTTCCGTTAAATAAAGAACATCAATTTATCATAATGATGGTCATATATGTGATGATCTTAATTCATTGTATTTATCAGACTTCTATATCAATTTAATTTATTTATTCTTTAATTTACTCTGTAGGATTTTGTATTTATTACATTTCGTAAACCTTGTAATTTGAGAATGAATTGAATGAATATGTGAGAATGCTAACTTGATACAATGAAATTTATTCCTGAGATTCTCTTATTTGTTAGTTCATAACCTGGATAATTAGCGAGCAAATTCATAAAAAAATATGAATTAATTGCTCACTTGAGAACTAACGGAATTCAAGGATAAGAGGTTAACATATTATAATATCCCACTAGAGGCAGGATGCTACCGGCATGATACATATTATAACACCCCAAATTTACAGAAAAATGGACTGTTAGTCTCTAAGATGCCACAAGATCCTAAACGTGATTATATGTGTGAAATAACAAGAAAAGTGGCGGAATCACTTTCATTGTTAAATGGAGAAATTTCGAAATTTCCTTTTTGGATGAAGCTCCAAGCTTGTTGTTATGTTGTTTATTCCTTGGGTGAGTTTCCCTATCACCTAATTAGACTCCTCCAAGTGCTAGCTATGTTGAAATTTTGAAGCAAAATTTCACAACCATTGAGAGAAGCATTCGACCAAGGTGGTGAAGAAGAGAGAGTTTTTTCAAGACTTAGTGGTTGTGTGTTTAAAGCATTAATTAAGCCAACTACTTACATCAACATTTGACATTTGATGTAAGTCATGTGGTCTCACCACATTTTAAATTCAAAATTTGAGTTGGCTTCCTCAACACACAACTTGACTTGGGCTCACCAAAGTCAAAGATATTTTGTGTTCCCAAAACACAAAAAGACACACGCAAAGTCACGGGTAATTTTATCGGGTTCGTTTAATTCTGATTAAACGAATTTGCCGTCGCGCCATAATTAAATCAAATTTAATTAAATAATTATGCCTCGTAAAATTATTACGATATTCGCTTTCGAATTAATTCTAAATTAATTCGTTCGCCCGAATTAAAATCCAATTTTAATTTCGTATTGAAATCTGATTTCAAAGTATATATCCGATATATTATTTTAGCCACAAATAAATAAATTAAATAGAAAAATCTAATTTAACTGTTAAATTTATTTTATCGATTAATTCTAAATTAATCGCGTTCTCTCTTATATACGAAGTTAATCCCAGATTAATTTTTGCCGCAATTAATCCCAGATTAATTTTCTCTCTCATAATTAATCCCAGATTAATTCTATCTGAGTCAAATGTCATTGGTGAATTTGGGAAGCGACCCAAGAGATTCATGGATAAGTTGGCAGTAAATACGGTTATCGGACTATCCGAACATATGCGTACCCTGTACCATGTTCTTACCGATTTATAAGACATGGTTGGCTTCTAGCAAAGCACCATGCCTACCCAATTCTCCAGAAATATTCGCTGAGGAATATCATCTGTATCAGGCGTAGTAATACTAATATTATGTAATACGTAATACGATCCAGTATCGGATGTCACATGCTAGGCCTATGGCTGGCTCTGTGTCTGCCCCGTACGAAGCATATATTGGATCCTGAGTAACTAATCTCTGTAATCGGGAAGTCATGACCTAGTTATACTATCCCGATAGCTGCAGCTTTAAGAGTACTAGTTTCGTATCTTGTGTGACCATCATCTTCATATGACTGAAGTGATACTCCCATCTTGACATCACATCCAATACATTACGATTCTCAGTAAACCCAATACAGGCGTACATAGAACCTGTTAAAGCTCCATACGACCAATACTAAAGTAAACTGATTGTTGCAAGTAATAACGATGTAAGTCTCAGGTTAAAGATCACATACACATACCTTGATTCAGATTCCCATAGACACATAGTCATACTACCAATGGGATTCCAAGTGGGTCTATCCAGAGCGAACCGTTCCCGGTCCAACGGCTAACAAAACTTCTTATTACACTTGCATAAGTATCCAATACCTAAATATATGAGAACTATGCCGTTAAGCTTCCATAACGCGCACACGTGTAATACTAGTATATTCCGCATTATTAATGTCTAGTCTCGATAATACTTCGATATGGATATTTAATGATTAAACCGTTCGTGGATTAATACTGTCTCATATCTTATTAATCCGATTTAACCATATGGACTTTTATCATTAATATATATCCAAGTAATCTAATTACAATAATGATAAAATAGTAATTTCCTTTTGTCACATAGATAATTTGTACAAAAACACAATGTTCTTTACAAATAGTGATGCTATGGGTCATAATTGTCCAACAGACATGATGTATCCTAAAACTGGACAACCTGGAACACAATCCAGCATCAAAATAACACATGTAATAAGCATCAATTTACAAAAATACCTCATGTCCACACAAGACACATCAAGCTCATACTTAACACTTAAGGACTCCGTGCCCACAACGTCAAATACAAATCAAAAACTTTTACTTATATATTATAAAATAATGTGCACAACACGAAAAATAACATAATAATCATAGACCTGAAACCTCTAAGAATTTCCCAGGACACTTGCGAGGGTGAATGCAACTTGGGTGATCCGGTGTCCCGAGCATGACTTTCAAAGCCGAAGTGGTTGACCAGTCTGGAAGCCAACCTGCAAAACTAGCAAACTGGTTTGGTGTGAGTTATAAAACTCAATAAGTAACCACGCTTGTACTACAAACAAAACATACTAGTCAAGCATAACAGAAGCTTTTCAAGATTGCCAAGTTATTACGAGTTCAGATTTATCAACTTTTATTATCCTTTATTCTTTACACATGCCAAATCCTCATATCTATATATATTTATATGTGCCAATCTAATGGCCAAACATCCAAAGCATACAAAGCAAAAATTTGAATATCACAGAGTACATCATTTAACATCTAATCCATTTCAATCATATGAAACATGAAGTCATAATTTTTTATACTTTAATACGAATAAGCATCTTTGAAATATCATCAAATCGATAAGTCAAACAAACTTTCTTTAATTCGAAATAAACTTTCTTCAATTTCGATAGCCTTACGATAGCTTAACATTCGTGACTTATATATTTTCACGCATATTAATTTAAAAATCATAGCTCACTTCTCTTACATTCATGCAAATCTGATTTCACAATTCTTACTTGGAAACATGTCTATGTTGGAGTTGGTGCTTGGAGTTCCAATTCGAATTGTACATTTTATTATTTATTAATAAAATAACTATGTTTTCATTTCATACCTTATTAATGGTATTTTCATTATGCATATTAAATTGATGTATATATATACTAAGTATGACATCGACCTTAGAATAGTCTTGTAGTAATACTAGACACTAGGTAGTCCGACATTGGGACAAGTATTACTATTATAAACTATTCTTAAAATAAATATTTCTAGTCGTTAGTTTTGGAATACAATCGAATTCCTATAACCTAGAAGACTAGCACATGTCGTATATTGGAATTGGAGTTCCAATGGTTAACCCGATGTACCATGAGCTTTGGAAGCTCGTATAGACATGTGGGTATTGGTTGGACCGAATACTGAATGACTCACATATAATTCCTAAAAGTTGGAAGTACACACCACCGTCAATAGGAATCTCCTCGAGTCGAGTAGCATATGTAATCCTTTGACTATAGGCTATCATTGATTTTGTGTGAGATCATCCACATTTTGATGCCATGTATGTCAGAAACCTTTCATGTTCTGGCCTCTAATATTCGTTGGGTGTGGACTGATGCACTCAGTAATCAAGTGCGAAGTAAGATAGGATATGTCGGCCCGTATGTGTACCATAAGAGGTTTATGTATCCATGTGAGTAAATTCACGATTCTTAAATATTTGGCCAAAGTCGATCACCTAGGGTGGATCATATCAGTTATGAAGAATCGTGGACATGTTGACATGAGATGTGCGTCTCAGAAACTTGACGATATATTCTATGTTTCCAACATAACTCGGATAGCCTACGATAAAGGGATTGTTAAACATATGTGATGACTTTGACTTGTATAGTTCAGAAAATTCGTTTGTGTTCTTCGTGAATTCAGAGGTGGCCGAATTACGTACATATTAAATTTTGTTCTATAACATGTGTTGATGTTGGTTTTGATATTAAAATTAATTTGGGTATTTTAAAAGTGTTTAGGGAAGATCAGAAGAAATTAGGGTAATAGACCTTAATTCCTTCAGCTCTACTTCTAGAGAGCTGAAGGAAATGAAAGAAACAAACAAAGAATTAATAAAAAAAATTATGAAGAAAGTTGGGCGCTACAGTGCGCGTTACGAGCGCTCAAATTTATTTTTCTTCATTCTTGAGCTTCCGGACTCCGATTCATTCCCGGTTTTTTCCTATACACTCGTAATGAAATATAGTATTTTATTAAATTATTTAAAATTACACCCATACTTGATATCCATGGGTTAGACCTATTTCTGATGAGCAGGGCACCGATCCGACCCTAGAGATTCAACATCTGCCCTAACAGTCTAGTACCAGAAGCTTACAAGCACATTCAGTCTCTTTCACAATATACGTACATACAATAGCAAACCTACCAAACATATTTTGTAATATCTTATACTCACACCGGTTTTCAGGTCATTCTTTCATTCCACGAAAGCATATACAATCCATACATAGCACAGGTTCTATCATACACACACAGGCACTCAGACATACATACATATAATCATCGAGCAACCGGCAACGAAACATACATAACAGTCAATACATCAAAGAACACATAACCCAAACAATAATAAATAATCAATCAATTAAACATACAGACATATCACAATTTCTCATACACCGGTACATACATGACAAACCCATTAACTCATCATCAAAATACCCATTCCCATACGTATATACATTAAACATACGAATATACAGATTACAACAAATTCAAATGCCATACTTCATAACAATCCTCATATCTTTCACTTATCGATCAAACAAACTCAGTTTTAGAATTTTTATCTGGAAACCTTTGATACAGAACTTAAACCTAATATATCCCCAAATGACATTGAGGTCTCATTTTTGTGCATTGTGGGGGTGAAATGGGAACATACACAACACAACCAAAAGTGCGTAGATGGGAAATGTCTGGTTGGTGACCAATAACAAGTTGGATTGGAGAATATTAATGATAAGTTGTGGGTCTAAGGTGAATTAATGCAGCTGTATGTAATATAGCATGAGCCCACCTAGAAATTAGTGTTGAGCATTAAAAAGTGTACACTTAATAAAAGAAAACAAATCATTTTACATTTATAATTTCATTAATCCCCTTAATTTAGCACATTTATTAAATAATAATTATATTTATGTTTTATTGTGATTTTTATTTATCGTGTAGGTAAAATACTACTTCGGAAGCTCAACAGGAAAAATGGATATGAGATCTGAATTTCAGGATCCAGAAAACCAAAAAGAGCGTGACAGCTAAATTCAAATCGGACTTGAATGAAAATTCACAACATGACAACCAAAAGTTGTTTGTCATGTTGTGTAAATTGCATGCAACTTGAAAGTTGCATGCAATTTCATTGATAGAGGATGCTCTGCATCTTTTCAGGGCAGTTCCTTCAGGCAGTGTTCGTTCTGAAAATTTGTGAAGGGATCCGGCTATTGTGTGTTTTATTTTTAAGTTTTTTTGTATTTTATTTTTCTTTCAGTAATAAAAATTATGTATTTTTTTATTCAAATTATGAGTAGCTATTTTTTTCTACTTGGGTAAATGGTGAAGCTTTTAAAATGAAAATATAGATTAATCTCACTTATATTATAATATATAAATTATAATCTAATGATTAATACTTAATTTAAATATGAATTAATTATTGACAAACTTTGTTACCGCCTACATGGCTGGTTTTATTTATTTGGCATAATTGAGTACCTAACTGGACTTGTTATAGACAAACATTATCACCGCCTTTATGGTTGATTTTATATGTTTTGTTATAATTAATTCCTGAAATAAATTAATTAGGTAATAATGACAATTTATATCTTATAAAAAGTGAGATTTCTAAATTTGAAATATTAAAAGTGGATTCCCTAACCCTAGTATTTTATTTTATTGTTGCAATCCAATTTAAAATTCTCTAATCACTTCAAACAAATCAAGACTTTTTATTTTTACTCAAATTGTTATTTTATTTTACTAAATATATTCCTCGTGGATCAACCCTGGACTTACCGGGTTATTTTATTACTTCGACACTCTTATACTTGAGAGTAAAGAACCACTTTTAAGCGTATCAATTGGTAATTGAGACTGTAATAACAAAGTTCGTGCAATTACCTGAATTCATTTGATTAATGATTCTGTCAATCCATTTTATGTATGTACATGTGGAACTGGATGTTCAATATCGATTTCAACTAATGTACAATTGTCATCAAAGTGGTATGGTTAGATGACTTGGATGTAAGTTCACCATTATTATCTAGTCGTATGGTTTTGATTGGATAATATGGAAATTGTGCTCTTAATATAATCATTTGGACAAGTAGCTTGGCAAATGCAATGTTACATGTAGACAACAAGCAAACATGTGACCACCGTGCAGATGTATCAATCAAAACCATAAAGTAACGGAAAGACCCACTTTCGTGGATGGATTGGTCAACAAATATCTCATTGAATCCTTTGTACAATCTTAGATGGAGATGGGCGTATCATAAGCCTTGTGAGTAAGCGGAGCAGTTGATCAAATCTGTTAATAGAATCTTCTGGTTCTTTAATTTATGCCCATTAGAATTTTCAATTATTCTACGCATCATTGTAGCTCCTGGATGACCAAGACGATTATGCCATAACATAAACATCTTTGGATTATTGAACTTATGGTTCATCACTACATGACTTTCTATTGCATTTATGATTGTATAATACAATCCAAATGAGAAAGCCGAAAGTTTTTCCAATATATATTTCATACCTGTGATGTTTTTGGTAATACATATATATTTTATATCATTTTCTTCTAAAGTCTCGATATGATACCCATTTCTACGAATATCTTTGAAGCTTTGCAGATTTCTACCGAACCTGCCTGAATATAGAGCATTTTCAATGCATAGTTTTGTTCCACTTGCTAATAAGATTATGACTCTTCCAAATCCTTCAATTAGGTCTACAAGACCAGATATAGTGTTTACCATTCATTCACGAAATTTTACGTCCAATTTTTTTTTTTCTATCTTGAAGGATAATATATGTAGTTGCTGTTGGGGTTTTGGGCGATGGGGCGCAGCGGAAGCGCGGGTTCGGACGAAATCGTATTTTATAACTTTTTCAAAATACCAAATAAATTATTCAATATTTAATATGAATAATTTATTCATATTTCACATAAACTTATTTATTCAATATCAAATATTAACATAAAAAGAGTTGAAAACTCGCGAAACTTTTACGAACAGTGACAGATTTACTGTTTGGACAGCCGTCACCTGGTTGGCTCAAAATCCACCCGATAACGCCGTTTTTGGCCGTTTTCACTTATTTCAAGTCGGAAATACTTTTTGGCAATTGTGCCAACACCCAAATTACATCCAAAATATTCTAAAGACTATAATTTCATCACCAAATCAGAATTACTTCCAGGTCTGACCAGTAAGTTAAAACAGTCCCCTTTTCATGCTTAAATCCAATTTTATCACAAGATTAATCAAATTAATCAATCACCAAATGAGTCCCACCACATATGAACAACCCAAGAACAATTCTAAGTTATTTAGAGTGGATAAATAACTCTAGAATGGTAACAAATCAACAATTGAATAAATTGGCATAATATTACAATAATATTCATAAATTTAACTTCACACATGCTCAACAACTTACATTCAACCATCAACAACCAAAAGCCCAAAATATTATAAGCTAAGAATTTCTAGAATAATTTTAAGAAATCAAGAAACTAGAAACAAATTTCAAAGCTTTAGGGATTTGAAGATTACCTTTTAAAACTCCAAAATTCCATAAGCCTTTTCTTGATTTTCTTTGCTTATAAGCTTGAATCATCAAGCTTGAATGAAACCTATTTTTCACGTTCTCCATTTGAGGTTCTCGGCAATGTTGAAAAAAACAAGAGAGAGAAAAAAATTTTCATTTTAAAACCCTTGTTGACCGAAACTAGTGGTCAAAATGGAGCAATTTTGTCTTTTTATTTTTTAATCAAATTAAAAATAATTTCACTTTATTTTATCCAATCAAATTAGGACATAATAAAGTGAAATCCGAGTCATGCCAAGTGTTCCAATTATTTATTACCATGTATCATATCCATAATGACAATCAGATAAGGTTGGAAAATTTAATTATTTAATTATTTAACTATTAAATAATTAAACAATTAATCAACACAAATATATGTATTTTATTTACATTAAATAATAAATGCATATATTCATGGCATGTGTCAAAATCTCATTTGACGAATAATTAATGTGTATCTAATCGTATTATGTATCAAATACAAATACACAATAATTATTAGTGGACAAAATTCCTAATTGCATGTGTTATCGTTTAACGATTAAACGGTTCGAATTAACTCATTTAATCTGGTTAAGTATTATGAATAATCTGTATTATTCATATCGAGTTGCCCAAGTGCTCAACGAGTACATTTCATATTGTGGGACTCTCTAAGTTTAAGTTTATCCGTCACGAAATCCAATTTCGTGTCCATAATCCACCCACTCATGGATTATGACGACCACGGATAATCTCGCTAAACTATGCAAGCCGAGGTCACTGCATACGTATAATCCCTCCGTCACAGGCCATCCGTATTATACCTGGGATATAGATGAAAATGCCAAATCCGTTCGGTATAATACAGTCGACTTTAAATTTACGATCACGAAATAACACTCGGAACTGATTTCCGAAGTACCATGACCATTGATTTACTAGATCGTAAACACATGAGGATGCCTATGCCCTGTACACAGGACTGACAGATCCTATCTTTTTACGCACAGGATATCATAAGCATCAGTCCACACCTAACGAACAGACGGATGTCTCATCATTGCTAGATCGTTGACGTGACTGCCATCAAAGTGTGGAGGATAGCTCATATATCGATGGTGGTATCTCAAGTCGAAGAACCACTATGCTCGCTCAACTCGAGAAGGTTCCTTTTGACGTTAGTGTACCATCTATTAGGAAACCTTCAGTGAGTCGTTCAGTGTCTTATCAAATAAACACCTACATGTCTATACGAGTCTCCCAAGACGCATGGTTCACTGGGATAAACCATCGGACCAAGTCACGATATACGACATGTACTGGTCTCAGCGGATTTTACTAACCGACCCGTGTTAGTAAATCTTGACCAGGAACTTTATTTAAGGATATACAACTAATAGTGCGCTTCCCAATATCAATTATAAACTACGTTGTAACTGCGCACTATACTGTAAATCCTAGGGTCTTTGTCTAATATACACGTATCACTGAACCAGATTCAGTTTCAATCTAATCAATATTAGATCGAATAAGTGTATAAAAGACAAGGGTGCTACCAGTAAAATTAGTAATATTATGGAAAATTGAACCGCTCGTAATAATGAATCGGACATAAATACGATCCGGATTGGCACTTGGAGCACCAGCCCTAACAATTTCTCCCACTTGCTCTAGTGCCAATCCACGGTATCCTATACACATCTCTATGTGTATCGCATACTCATGGCCCTCAAGAGCTCACCAGTACTCAAGAGGTAGGCAAGAACAAGTAAGCATGCTTTAACAAATTGAGTCTATCCAACAAACTCAACCGTTTTCCTTAGCTAGCATCATTCATATTTTGCAGAATCCAAATTCCACATCAATATAACTCAGACGCTATATCAATATTGTGTTATAGCTTCTGAGTTGTCTATGTATTTAGAAATCAAATCCAAATACTTTGAGACAACCGCAAACATCACACTAATATGAAAACTTCTACTATATAGGGTCACTATGCAACTTCATAAGTCAATACTTCGTAAGTTGCAACTGATTCTACAAGTTTAGTAGAATCAACGGTGACACTCCCATTGCATATTTTTTTATTTTATATGACATAAACCATCTAATGTCATAATTAAGATCAAAACTAATCTGGCCTTATGGTTGCAAACTAAATTCTCCATGAATAATAAACTCGTTCTTAATATCTCAAAGATCACAAAGAACATGTTTCAAGACTCATCATATGGTCTGTAGTATATCAAAATAACTCGTAACAATTACGATTAAATTGACATCTTTAATCGTATATAATATAATATTCATTATGCCATCATCCTATGATGCATAAGATTGACTAGACATTCCAATCAATCTATCTTTCGATAAAGGAATCATCCTTTACGAAAGAAGAATACTATATTTATAAAAGACACATTAACTGTCAAACAGTTACACTAACTGTCATACAGATAGTCTTGCCGTGTCCTTTATTAGATCATATATAATATGCGACTAATAAGAGTTTATCACTAGTCTCTCAGTTTTATATCTAATATAAAACTTTATATATCAAATATAACAGAGACTACTCACACTACTTCCACGGAGAAAAGGAGACTCAGGATATGTAATACTAGAAAGAAATTTGTACGTTCCCACTGACCCTACTGACAATTACGTATTCTCTATACTTCGATAAAACTAGACAATCTGACTGTATCAAAATCAGAGAAGATGACTTTCCGGAAAGCTTATATGAGTCTACAATAGGCTCTATAAGCTAGTATATCAAACTGTGATCTTAGCAGAATACAAACTATAGGGCCATTCTAAAATGAACTCTTCAAACAAAGAAATCACAAAGGATCTCTCATTCGAAGAAATCACTTAAGAACACCATTTTGTATTCTTTAGCCAAAAATTACGGTTTAATATCAACATTAACCAACAGATCCTTAATTGTCCAATCAGTGCGACAAGAGACAAGCTTCCTCAGAATCTACAATAGAATACTGAGCATAACCTTTCTCACTGTCATACTATAAAGGTCAAACCTTTATCGAGCTCACATTACTTTTGCTGCGTACACAATTTTCACATTTTATGAACTATTCATAACGAAAACTTAATCAAGTTCAAAACTTGATCGTAGTAAGCCATGAACAATCTTAGATCTATGGTTCAATGCTAATTTCTGAATTCGATATCAAATATTGCTCCCACTATAAGTCATAGGATAATTTTCTTCGATAAGAAAACAACAGAATCATTAAGTATCAAATACTTTGTAAACAATTCTGACATCCTATTACACTTATACGGAAGATGTCTAAGGGTATTTTCATCTTATTAATTATGTAGTTCCATCACAGTCTATCACTCTCTCATTTGACTTCACCAAGTCAAGTCTTTATACAATCGTCAACATCCAATGTTAACCACCAAGTAACAAAATAATTTTATTACTCGGGATCGTAGAAAATATACTCTATCAAACATAATACAATATTCCATTAAATAGAATAAATGATTCACTCGATCTCCGAGGCACAAGTACTTTCAATTATATAACCATTATATAAAAGAAAGATTCAAATCTCAAACTTTTCAAGATTCGAATTTTCTAGGATACATATCATATATGTAACTGTAGGAACGAATGAAACATTAATTAAAGAGATGAATTAGCGTTATTGGAGCATAACCCTAAGAGTATTGAAAACCAATTCAGTAACACTCAATATCATTGAATTAAATCATATAAGATTCAATAACTCCCACTGACCAATTCCATCAAAATGGAATCGCGGAAGTTTAATATTGAGTAAGAATCACATTCATTAAATAACTACAGAACTAATCGCCTTAAATTCATGCGTTTGATCATATCAAATATCTCCGAACAATTCAAAGACGTGTAATGAATTTCTAAAGATACAGTTTTCAACACTACAGATAGAATATCTTTGAACTATTCAAAATATTCTATCCAAGTTTCATTAAAAACATATTGACAGTTCTTGAACAATTCAAGATGTTCAACATGTTCTCTATTAGAAACACGTAACTAAGTCATGACAATTCATTAACTGAGTTACGAAAAAAAGAAAACTATACAAGTCAATTTCTAATTCATTAAACTACATACATCCAATGTATTAGTTTAATAAATCTGTGGTCCAATGACAATCATTGGTTAAATGAGATTTAATCACTTCCTGAATACAATATTCATTAAACGGATAAAGATTTATGGTGTGATCTCATATCAGACCATCCTTTACCATATGGAACAAGCATCTGATGCTTTTGCGATAAAATCTCATAAAGCACAGTTCTAAGTATTTATTTTACCGAATATTCTTCTTAATGC
Source organism: Zanthoxylum bungeanum (assembly GCA_019454045.1). Taxonomy (NCBI): domain Eukaryota; kingdom Viridiplantae; phylum Streptophyta; class Magnoliopsida; order Sapindales; family Rutaceae; genus Zanthoxylum; species Zanthoxylum bungeanum. Next base: position 44,995 of record SKCR01041754.1, on the reverse strand, counting down.
TTATCTTTCATTAATGACACTACTAGTCGCTTTAAAATATGTAACAACTGTTTATACAGAACAAGTACTATCCAATAGTCACAAGTTCTGATATCAAATATCAAAACAGTTATTAAACATTATTTTAATTAACTAGACGAGAGATCCGATATCCAATACCTACAGTGGTCGTATTGCGAGAATCGATATTCTCTATAACACAACTATACGTATCTCTTTTCTTAAGCTTTATAATTTGCGTTCAATTATTCACAACATTTGCAAATAATCGATTAGCCAATTGTGTCAGACACGTGACTTCTAAAAGTCACTAAAGCCAAGAAACGTCATTATAAGACAAACAAACACTAAAGTGGTTTTCTTAATGCCAGTCAAGAATCTCGAGACATTAACTGATTCGTGTCAATTCTTACTGCATAAGAAACAGTTCTAACTAGACTAATATATCCTAAACCAGATATATATTTAGATTACCTAATCGTGATTTAGTAACTAAGTCAAAAACCATCTTGATTTTCAAGAAAATCAGAACAACAGTTCCCGATGGTTTCAACTAATCTAACAATATATAAGTCTACTATCATTCTAGAACCTATTCTAGAACTACGCAACCATATGTAAAGTCAGAACACCTATTCAAATAATAGACATGCAGTGAATTAGAAGCATAAATCTATAAACAAAATAGAATAAAGGAAAACGAAAGCAGTAAATTCCAAAATATTATACACTGCTTAAGTTATGGATTTTAAACTCAGCAGTATCTCTCACTACTTTACGTAATACCGTAATCCCCAACGGACAACGGGAATTCAATAATCAAATCGAATTCCATAGTGAGAGTATGATCCTATGAATATATTTCGACTCACAACTTTGACACGTTCTCGCCTATGTATATTCATTAGGTAGACAACTCATTGTCAATCACTCGCCAGTGACTATTGGTTTTGGTCCTGACTGTTTCTCGTTGTGACAGCTTTGGTGTTTGGGTTTCTAGATTAGTCCCAAGATCGATTTCAAGGAAGAAACATGCGTGAATACTCAAAGAAGAATGGCAGAATCATACTTACATTGATCGGCTTTTGCGATGCAAGGAATAAAAAAAAACTTCAAGCTTTCTCCCATGAAGGCTCTCGGCTTTTGCTCCTTCTTGTGCTTCATTGATGTCTCCAAGCTCCAAGCTTTAACAATGAGATTCCATGCCCATGGTTGGGTTTCCCTATCACCATCATATGACCCCTATAGTGTGCTAGCACCTTGAAAATTTGCAACAAATCTTCACTAGTTCTTCTTCCAACTCTCGATTTGTCAAGAAATGAGATGAGAGATTTTGGCCCTTGGCCGAATGAGAGGGGGAAAGAGAGAGGAGAGTGTTGTGATGTGTTAGTTTTCCAAAAACCTAATATGAACTTATCCAAAAGTGTTACCAAATTTTTTGTATTAGACTTTCAAAAAGTCAAAACCAAAATTTGGAGCCAAATATTGCAATTAATGCCTTCCAAGTACTCACATCACTCATGAATAGTGACTGATTGTCAATCACTCAAAGTGACAAGACATCCATCGCATGAATGACGAGTGATGTGACGCGTGATGTGACTTGTGGGCCGCACTTGATTCAAATGCGAGTGGCCCCGCAAAAACTCTCGGGCTCAGGTTAACTAATTTCGAATTAACGAATTTTCTGTTGCGACGTATTACATAAAATTTAATTAAATAATTATGCTAGCAAAATTACTATTCACGTCGCTAACGAATTAATTCTAAATTAACTCGTTCGCCCGAATTAAAATTTAATTTTAATTCCGCATCGAAATCCAATTTCGTATAATATATTGAAAATATTATTTTATTGATTAATTCCAAATTAATCGTTCTCTCTCTTTAATTAATATTTTATCCTAGATAAAATATCTCTGTGATTAATCTTAGATTAATTTTCTCTCTCATCTAATTAATCCCAGATTAATAAAGTGCGAGTCATACGTCATCGGTGAATCTTCGGGAAGCGATCCATGGGATTCCCGGATATGTTGGCAGTAAATCCGGTCGTCGGACTATCCGAACACGTACGTACCTAGTACTACGCTTTTACCGATTTACAAGACTTGGTTGGCTTCTAGCAAAGCACCGTGCCTACCCAATTCTCCAGAAATATTCTTAAAGGAATATGTGATCTATATCAGGCGTAGTATACGTAGTATTCCATATTACGATCCAGTATCGGATGTCACGTGCAAGGTCTGGGGCTGGAATTGTGTCTGCCCCGTACAAAGTACATATCGGATCTCTGGTAACTAGTCTCTATAATCGGATAATCATGACCTAGTCATATTATCCCGATGACTGAAGTACATAAGAGCACTAGTTCTGTTTCCTACGTGATCATCATCTCCACTATGACTGGAGTGATACTTCCGTCTTGACATCACACCCAATATACTACGATTCTCAATATACCCAGAAGAGGCGTACACAGAACCTGTTAAAGCCCTGGACAACCAAAACCAAAGTATATTGATTGTCGCAAGTATTAGCGGTGCAAGTCTCAGGTTAAGACCAAATACACCTACCCTGATTCGGACTTCCATAGACACATAGTCATACTACCAATGGAATTCTGAGGGGGTTATCCAGAGCGAAGCTGTTTTCGTACCATCGGTAAGCACAACCTCCTATTACACTTGCATGAGTATCCTATACCCAAATATATGAGAACTATGTCGTTATGCTCCCACAACGCGCACAAGTGTAATACTAGTCTTTTACGCATTATCGATGTCCAATATCGATAATACTCTGACTATGGATATTTAATGATTAAACCTTTGTGGATTGATACTGCCTCATATAATCTCAATCCGAAACTAATCATAAGGACCTTCTATCATTTATACATCTAGGTAATCCAATTACAAATGATAAAAGGGCAATTTCCTTTGTCACATAGTTAATTTGTACAACAACACCATGATCTGTACAAATAGTGATGCTATGGGTCATAATTGTCCAACAATCTCCTACTCGGCCTATAGCCAATCACTCAAGTGTCCTACACCCGAACTATGTACGGTTCCCTCAAACTTCTGTTGAGAAAATGCTTTCGTCAGCGGATTTGTAGTGTTATCATCTGATGCGATTTATTTGATCATCACATTGCCACGATGTATGATCCGAACGAATCAGATGAATATTGAAGTATATATCTGGATCGTTGATGAGACCATTAATTCTTTAGCCTGTGCTGTAGCCCAGCTCAGCTGATAATAGAACTACTCATAATCTGATTAGGATTATTATCGATCCAAAAGGCTTCTATTGCTGCCTCAGCTGCATCAATATTCCGCTTTTGTTGTTTATTCGGTAACAGTATCTTGATTGGAATATTTACAGCTCACTGTTCCATTATTCAAACTTTATAGTACCTTTATAGTCATTTATATCGGTTAGAAAACGTGCAACACTGAACCCAGTCACTTCAAGTTCTCCTTCTCCGTAGCATAAGGCAGCATCCTTAGTTCGTCTAAGAAACTGAAGGATGTTCTTAACATCAATCCAGTGACTATCACTTGGATTGGCCCGATTGTGACTCCATATGCTCAAAGCGTATGAGACACCAGGTCACGTACATTTATTCCACTGTACGAGTTCTCGGAGAGTGTCAACAACTTTTAGATCTAACCCAGTAGATATTTATTCCTGGAATAAAGGTTATTTCTCCCAAGAATTCTACGGAGAATTTTTATGAAAGCCAAGCTTTCACCGATTGTATTATGGGAATATCATTTCCAAGAAATGATATGTCATCATTACTTAGGACATTCACTATCAGTGCGCTCCCACTAACCTCCTTATATACACAAGAATCATTTTCGTTTTTGAATTAAATCATATATCATCATGATTACATCAAAACGATATCGTTCCAAGAACGCAATGCTTGCTTTAATCCATAAATGGATCGAATTAACTTGCAAACCTTGTTTGCTTGTTTTGGTGCGAAAAAATCATCAGGATGTTGTAAACATCCTCTAAAATGTTCTGTTTAAGGAAAGTGATTTTGACGTTCAGGTGCCATATTTCATAAATGAAACATGCATCATTAACAAGCATTATCCAAATGGATTTAACTGTGGCAACAGTTAAAAGGTTTCGTCGTAATCGACACAATGTTGATAACGATAACTTTTCGCTACAAGCCTAGCTTAGTACGTTGGTATGTGTGCCTTCCATGTATGTCTTCCTTGAAGACTTATATAGTACCAATAGGCACAATACCTTCTGGTACAACAACCAGTGTCCAAACTTGGTTGGTATACATGGAATCCATTTCGGACTTTCATGGCACTTTGCCATAATAGGGAGTCGATACCTTATATCACTTCCTCATATGAAGTTAGTTCGTGTTCTTCAATAAGATTGACATATTAACGAGGTGAGATCAGAAACTCATACCCCAGGTTGTTTTCTGACTCTCTCCGACTTACGTGGTTCTTGTGTATTCGAAGATTATTGGTATAGTTTCATCCTTGATGAACTATTTCTGTTCCATTAAGGAATCGATGCCTAGAATAGTATTACTCCGATTTTCATCGAGTTTTACTTTCCTCTCACTTACCTCTGCTTATAGGTATTCCTCTTAGGAAAACTGCATGGTGAGCAACAATTAAATTATTCTCCTGTGAGATGTATAAGTACTATACTTTGGTTTCCATAGGATAACCTACAACTTAGGCACTTATCCGATTTGGGTTGTAGTTTGGTATCATCCAAACATATACCTAGCATACCCAAATCTTCAGGATTGAGAAAACCCGGTTTCTTCCTGTTTATATCTAATATGAAGTCTGTCAAACAGATTTTTATGGAACCTTATTCAAAATAAATTTTGCACTGATTAATGCGTATCATTTGAAGGAAATGGTAGCTCAGAGCGACTCAAGATTAACATTATCATGTCCAACAAAATTTGATTTCTCAGTACGGACACACCGTCAAATTGACGTGTTCCGGGAGGAGTCCTCATTGAAAGAATACTATACTCTTTCAAGTATTTGAGAAACTTATTGCTTAAGTATTTTCATCATGGTCCAATCATGGTGTTTAATACTTTAGCCGATCTGCTTGTCTACTTCGTGTCGAAACTCTTTGAATTAATCAAAAGTTTCTGATTCGTGTTTCACAAGAAACACATAACCATAACGCGATGCCACATCCGTAAATGTCACGGAACATTCATATCCACATCTAGCCTAGCTAGACATGGGGCCCACTTACGTCACTATGAACGAGGGCTAACAGATCGGTGGCACTTACACTTTTACCAAGTAAAAAGTATTTCAGGCACTTTGCCTTATAAACTAGATTCGTAGACATTATTTGAATGGAATCAAATCTGTCCTTGTATCCACTCTTCGAAAGTGTGGATATACGAGTCTTGTTAATTGTGTCCCAAACAACAATGCCACAAATAAGTCTTATCTGATTAATTCAGTTTGAGCTATTGTTTGTCATGTTATATGTTTGAGATTCTTTTATATCCATCTGCATACCATTATTATTTTATTATACACGCTTTATTATGTGTTTAGAATGCATGTTTAAGGGTGTATGATGATGAGACCTTAACAAAGATAATAAATTGGTTGCCAATTTGCACACGAAAAACCCTCGCTAAATATTAAGCGTCTTTCCTTCCATTGAGTGATTCTCACTCAAGATCTAAGACAGCATTGGTTTGTTGGCCAAAGTCAAGGCCTTTGTCTGTCGAGGATGTGTTTGAATCATGAAGGCTTTGTTCCATATCAGTGTCTTGTCCAAGTTGTGGTTTGTTGGCCAAAGTCAAGACCATTTCTTGTCCATCGACATTGATTACGAAGCTTTCCATGGTCAATGGGTTGCGCTTAACTGGGATCACTAAGTTTGTTGTGCCAAAGCCAAGGCTTAGTTGATTCAGAGGAAAAAGGTTAGGTAATACATTGGATGTATTGGCATATATAAGATATATGTTTCGGACTTGGATGTTCCCCTACCGGATCTAGGAATTGGATTGGATCCAATCGATCTTAGAGATCTACCTAGTTAATTATCATACAATTTGTTGGCTAAAGTCAAGATTGTGTGTGTATTTAACGGGATCCTAGCCCTCTAGGAAACACGGTTTCCCGAGTACTCGACAGAGGGTTAGAGGCTCGCCGAAAAATAGTGGGAGGCAAGAATTGAATTTGCAATATTCGTTTAATTACTTGTCATACGTGCTCAAACAAATATCATTCGTCAAATCAATTAAATGTTAGTTGGACTAATATTTAAATTGTTGTTTTAATTAAAGTAGTTGGATTGTATTATAGTTGATTATATAATTGGATTATAGTAATCAATATATTTGAATTAATTAATTTCAATTTACAGTTTATTTTATATTGGATTATAGTAATCAATGTAATTGAGGTTAATTAATTTAAATTATATTTGATTATATAGTTGGACTATAATAATCATTATAATACATAGTACCACAAATCGTTGATTAAATAGTTGGACTATTAGAATCAAGATATAATTGAAAGATTGACATTTAAACATAATCCTAGGGAAAATGTGTTTAAATGGTTTAATTTTCAAATTGGGAATAAAGTTTCAGGATGGTCCTGGAAATAATAAGTTACTTTATTTGATAAAATAACATATTAAGCCTAAGCCCAGAGTTAAGCAAATAGTAGAGCATAATCTTTGGAAGATTTATGTGATGACAACTTTAGTGCTTAATCCTTATACTTGTCATATAGACTCCTTACTTTCTTTATCAGAACTAAGGATTAGATTCTTAAAGTATGATATTGAAATTGAAGGATCTTCATAAATTTATACTTAGATTTTAGAAATAAATATTGCGATAATAAACTCTTGGAGAGTAATGACTATTCTCAAGGAGACAAAGTCAAAGTTTGCAATAAGGCAAGTAGCGCAAGGCGCACCTTATTTCGATATTCCAGAATGCCAAGGCTTGGCCAAAGGCTTCTGGAGTGTGGAAATGGGCAAAGGCAAAATCATTATAATCTTCTAGGAAGATAAAATGACATATCCCAAGAAGGAATTGAAGACGAGCAAGGCTCTGACTTCAAATATATTTGTCATAAATATGTTCACTACTAGTATTAAAATTAGATTTTAGATACTTAGTGTGATACATAAAATATGTACTGATGTTCAGAATCTGCTGTGAGCAGGATACTGACTTCTATTGAGATTAATCTGCGAATTGAAAACGGGACGAAAGTCACTATTTTAACCGTAGATACCTAATTTTAGGAACTAACCTTTGGGTATGTACGTAAATTAGGAAACTGTTATAATGTAACTAGTTTGACTAGATACATTATCTCCATATCAGTGTATAATCCGTTGCGGATATACCTTTATATTCTAGAACACTAAAGTGTTATTATATAAAGACGAATCTAGATAAACACATTAGATGTGAACGACAGAATTTATATTTAGAATATAAATAAATCTCACACGTATAACATGACAAACAATAGGCTCAAACTGATTTGATCAGATGAAACTAATTGCGGCATTGTTCTCAGAGACACAATAAACAAGAATCGTATATCCGCACTTTTGAAGAGTGGGTACTATAACTAATTTGATTCTATTCAAATAAAGTCTACGAATCTAGTTCATTAGGCAAAGTGCCTAAAACACTATTTACTTGGTAAAAGTGTAAATGCCACCGATCTGATAGCCCTAGTTCATAGTGAAGCATATGGGCCCATATCTAGCTAGGCTAGAGGTGGATATGAATATTTCGTGACCTGTACGGATGTGTGGCGTCGCGTTATGGTTATGTGTTTCTTTTGAAGAACACAAATCAGAAACTCTTATAGTTTCGACACGAAATAGACATACAGATCGACTATAGTATTATACCATCACGGTAAGACTGTAATGGAAAATACTTAAGCAATAAGTTCTCGTATACTTGAAAGAGTAAAGTATTCTTTCAATGAGGACTCCTCCCGGAACACGTCAATTAGACGGTGTGTCCGAACCTGATAAACCGAATTTTGTTGGACATGATAAGGTTAATCATGAGTCGCTCTGAGCTACCATTTCCTTCAACGGATACGCATTAATAGTGCAGAACCTATTTAGAATAAGGTTCCATTAAAATCTGTTTGACAGATATCATATTAGATATGAACAGGAAAAAAACTGGGTTTCACATTCCTGAAAATTTGGGTATGCCAGACATATGTTTGGATGATACCAAACTAAAACTCAAATTCGATAAGTGCCAATTGTAGGTAATCCCAGGGATACCATAAGTATTGTACTTATACAACTCACGAGAGAACAATTAGATTGTTGCTCACCATGTGATTTTCCTAAGAGGAATACCGATATGCAGTGGTAAGTTGGAGGATAGTAAAACTCGATGAAAATCGGAGTAATACTATACCAAGGCACCGAATCTTAATGGAACACAGATAGTTCATCAAGGATGAACATATACCATAATCTTCGAATACACAAGAACCGCGTAAGTCGGAGAGAGTCAGAAAACAACCTGGGGTATGGGTTTCTGATCTCACCTCCTAAAGATGTCTATCTTTTGAGGTATACCAACTGACTACGTATGAGGAAGTGATACAAGGTATCGACTCCTTATTATGCCAAAGTGTCATGAATCCGAAATGGATTCCATGTATATCAACAAGTTTGGATATTAGTTGATGTACCGCAAGGCATTGTGCCTATTGGTACTATATAAGTCTTCAAGAAAGACGCACATGGATGGAAACATACCAACGTATAAAGATAGGATTTTATCGGAAATGTACCGTTATCAACATTGTGTTGATTACGATTCAACCTTTTACCCGTTGCCACGGTAAATCCATTTGGATAATGCTTGCTGATGCTGCATGTTTCATTTATAAAATATAGCAGCATAACGGGAAACTCGCTTTCCTGAAAAGGAAACCTTTTGGAGGATGTTTATAACATCCTGTTGGTTTTGTCGTACCAAAACTAGCAAACAAGGTTTGCGAGTTATTCGATCCATGTTTGGATTGAAGCAAGCATAGGTTCTTAGAATTATCATTTTGATGTAATCATAATGGTGTATGATTTAATTCAAAACGTAAATGATTCTTATGTATGTAAGGAGGTTAGTGGGAGCGCACTGAAAGTGGTTGTCCTATAAAATAATTATAATATGATATTTCTTGAAATGATATTCCCATAAAATAATAATCGGTGAAAGCTTGGCTTTCGAGAAAACTCTCCGTGGAATCGTACATTAAAAAATGTACGCTACCTGGTGTCTCATACGCTTTGAGCATATGAAGTTACAAACAGGCCAATCCGAGTGATAGTCACTGGATTGATGTTAAGAACATCCGTTAGTATCTTAGAGAACTAAAGATGCTATCTTAAACTATGGAGAATGAGAACTTGAAGTGACTGGGATCACTGCTGCAAGTTTCCTAACCGATAAGTCGACTACGAGTCGCAAACGGTACTATACAGTTTGAATAACGGTACAGTGAGCTGGAAATCTTCCAAGCAAGATACTGTTACCGAATAAACAACAAATACGGGTTATTGCTGCAGCTGAGGCAGCAATAGAAGCCTTCTAGGGTCGATAAAATCTAATTAGATTAGATATAGTTCTCTTAGCAACTAAGCTAGGCTTCAGCACATGCTAAAGAATTATGGTCTCATCAACGATCCTGATAAATGCTTCGATATTCATCTGATTCGTTCAGATCATACATCATGGCGATGTGATGATCGAATAAATCGCATCAGATGATAATCATGAAAATCCGCTGATGAAAGTCTTTTCTCAGCAGTTTGAGCCAACCGTACATAGTTCGGGTGGTAGAGACTCGAGTGACTGGCTATAGGCCAAGTGGGAGATTGTTGGACAATTATGACCCATAGCGTCACTATTTGTACAGATCATAGTGTTGTTGTACAAATTAACTATGTAACAAAGAGATTGCACTCTTATCATTTGTAATTAGATCACCTAGATATATAAATGATAGGAGATCCATATGATTTGTTCCTGGACTGAGAATGATATGAGACAGTATCAGTCCACGAAGGATAAATCATTAAATATCCCTAGTCAGAGTATTATCGAGATTGGACATCGATAAATACGTAAAAGACTAGTATTGCACTTGTGCGTGTTGTGAGGGCACAACGGCATAGTTCTCGTATATTTGGGTATAAGATACTTATGCAAGTGTAATAGGAGGTTGTGTTTTACCGATGGTACGGGAAACAGCTTCGCTCTGGATAGACCCCTTCGAAATTCAATTGGTAGTATGACTATGTGTCTATGGAAGTCCGAAATCAAGGTAGGTGTATTTGGTCTTAACCTGAGACTTGCATCGCTAATACTTGCGACAATCAATATACTTTGGTTGAGGTCGTCCAGGGTTTTAACAGGTTCTGTGTATGCCAATGCTGGGTATATTGAGAATCGTAGTGTGTTGGGTGTGATGTTAAGACAGAAGTGTCACTCCAGTCATATGGAGATGATGGTCACGTAGGATACGGTACAGGTTCTCTTAAGTACTGCAGTCATCGGGATAATATGACTAGGTCATAGTTATCCGATATAGAGACTAGTTTCCAGACATCCGACATGTGCTTCGTATGAGGCAGACACAATTCCAGCCCTAGGCCTAGCACGTGATCATCCGATACTGGATCGAAATACGCAATACTACGTATACTACGCCTGATATAGATCGCTTATTCCTGTAAGTATGTTTCTGGAGAATTGGGTAGGCATGGCGCTTTGCTAGAAGCCAACCCTTTCTTGTGAATCGGTGTAAACGTAGTACGAGGTACTTACGTGTTCGGATAGTCCGACGACCCGATTTGCTGCCAATATATCCGGAGATCTCATGGATCGCTTCCCGAAGATTCACCGATGACTTATGACTCGCACTTTAATTAATCTGGGATTAATTTAATGAGTAAGAAAATTAATCTGGGATTAATTACGGAGATATTTTATCTGGGATAAAATATCATTAGAGAGAGAAAACGATTAATTTGGAATTAATCGATAAAATAATATATTTGATATATTATATGAAATTGGATTTCGACGCGGAATTAAAATTAGATTTTAATTCGGGCGAACGAATTAATTTAGAATTAATTCGTTAGCGATGTGAATAGTGATTTCGCTAAGCGTAATCATTTAATTACGACGCAACGGAAAATTCGTTAATTTGGAATTAGCGAACCCGAGCTCGAGATTATTTGTGAGCGCATTCGCATTTCGAATTCGAGTGCGGCACGCAAGTCAAATCAAACGTCAAATCGCAAGTCACATCAAGCGTCAAATCACATGTCACTTTGAGTGATGTGACATTTGATTGATTGATATGAGTTGATTGAAAGCATTTAATGCTTGTCTTTTTGAAATTAAAAATGGAAAATGCTTTATTAATTTTTTGGAAAATATAAACCTATTACAACTTTTTATTTCTCTCTCTCTGTACACGGTACACGCAAGTTGGAGCCAAAAGCTCATCTTCATTTCTCTCGGCCTCAAGGCCATCTCCTTCTTCCTTCTCACTGGTTTGACCGAAAATGAAGACAAGAAATGAGTGATTTTGTTGCAAGATCCAAGTGCTAGCACACTCTATGAGGCATACCAAGGTGATAGGGCAGTGAGTTCATGAGCATGGAAGATTATCACAAAGCTTGGAGCTTTAATGGAGTCCATGGCCGATTCTTCATGGAGGAGATCCACCCACTGCCGAGCAGTCCCTACACCGAGCAGCTCACTGCCGAGCTTGGAGAGGGCAGTTCGTTTTGGTCATCATCGCATCTCAACCGATCAATGTGAGTTTTTCCGCACCTCCTATGATTGTATTTACACTTGTTTCATGCTTGATTAATGATCTTGGGAACCTTAGAGGAATCCAACAGAGAATAATGGAGTCGCCACCCGGTGTGAACCGGGAAAATGAGATTTAAGGCCGCACTCAACCCTCGCAAGGGAAGACCTCAAATCGTTGGGTTCGGAATGGTCCCTTACTTATGTCACTTATAATGAAAGGATTTATGCAATAATTTAGTCAAGCCTAAGTAACACCTATTTCCAAGAGTATTATGCTTCTAAGTTCATATGCACGAAAATAAAACTTACACCTAAATTTTCATACATCTTACATCTAAGTCTGCATGCTCGAAAGTGAATCAAAGTAGCGACAAACATACAACTTCATAAGCATATTGTATTCATGAAAGCGCAAACGCACAATAATCACACAAGCGCACATAAAAGTGAATCAAATAATGGAGAACATGTAATTTCATAAACATACCATACTTATACATGCGGAAACATAAACAAATAGCCATTACATATTCATGCGTAAATAAGATAGTCAACTAGATACATAGTGCAAAAAAGAAAATTAAGGGGGCAATTAAGCATTAAAGTAAACATGTTATGATGTGATGCAAAAGAAGATAACTAATATTGAAACAAAACACACACGTGGGCATTTTTCCAAGTGGTACGTGGAATTGTATCCTGAGTACAGATCATACTACCGTCTATTCGGAATCGGCTATGAAATTTATGTCCAGGTTTCCATCCTATATACCATGAGAAATAATGCCCAAATGCTATCATAAAATGGGTACACAAATGATAATAGATCGAGCCAAGACAAAGATAGATGATGCAATCAATAGATGAAAGACGCGGCAAATATCGTGGTAAAGGTAGCCTTTTAGGCTTTTCTTCCCCCAAATGGAGAACCTTTTAGTCCAACATAATAAGCCCATGCGCTTTTCATTACAATGCGTACAAAGATAAAGATAACTATATGGAACTTCGTAATGCATGCGTAAATAAAGCAATGATGTGCAAAAGGATAAATGATATAGTAAGAAGCACGGCAAGACATCGTGGTAAAGGCTTTTAACCCCTTGACATAAAGGACCTTTAATCCAACTTATCAAGCCCATGCGCAAATAACTCAATGCATATACAAAGTAAAGACCACGGTATCGGACTTCATATATCCGATTGAACATATCTCACATTCAATCGAATACACATTATCCGGCGCGGTAAAGCATCGTGGTAAAGGCTTTTAACCCCTTGACATAGAGGACCTTTAATCCCACATACTAAGCCCATGCGCAAACAACACAATACATATATAAAAAAGTAAAGACAATGATATCGGACTTCGTGTATCCGATTGAACATATCTCACATCCAATCGAATATACATTATCCGGCGCGGCAAAGCATCGTGGTAAATGATTTTAACCTATCAAAATATGGGACCTTTAATCGCACTTACTAAGCCATACGCTAATAACACGATGCATATAAGAAATAAAGACAACAATATCGGACTTCGTATACTCGATTGAACATATCTCATATTCAACCGAATATACATCATCCGGCGCGGCAAAGCATCGTGGTAAAGGATTTTAATCTCTCAAAATAGAGGACCTTTAATCGCACTTACTAAGCCCATGCGCTTTATCTCATCATTACATAAACAAATAACATGCGGAAATCAAGTAGCGAATAATAAATAAATCAAAACAACATAAAACGAAATATGCGCCGTTTACTCAAGTGGTACGTGGAGTTGTATCCCGAGTACAGATCATACTACCGTCCATTCGAAATCGGCTATGAAATTTATGTCCGGGTTTCCATCATATATACCACGAGAGGCGACACATTTTTCATTTTATGTTGTTTTGATTTGTTTTTGGTAATACATATATATTTTATATCATTTTCTTCTAAAGTCTCGATATAATACCCATTTTTACGAATATCTTTGAAGCTTAGCAGATTTCTACCGGACCTGACTGAATATAGAGCATTTTCATTGCATAGTTTTGTTCCACTTGCTAATAAGATTATGACTCTTCCAAATCCTTCAATTAGGTCTACAAGACCAGATATAGTGTTTACCTTTCATTCACGTAATTTTACGTCCAAAATTTTTTTTCTATCTTGAAGGATATTATATGTAGTTGCTGTTGGGGTTTTGGGCGATAGGGCGCAGCGGAAGCGCGGGTTCGGGCGAAATCATATTTTAAAACTTTTTCAAAATACCAAATAAATTATTCAATATTTAATATGAATAATTTATTCATATTTCACGTAAACTTATTTATTCAATATCAAATATTAACATAAAAAAAGTTGAAAACTCGTGAAACTTTTACGAAAACCGTTTTTCCGTAAAATGGCCTAAAATGCGTTTTTGACCGAACTGACCACCCGACACTCATGGAAACTGTCCAGGTCAGATCCAATAGTGTCGAGGCAGTACATGGTCTGTCCGAACAGTGACAAATTCACTTTTTGGACAGCCGTCACTCGGTTGGCTCAAAATCCACCCGATAACGCCGTTTTTGGCCGTTTTCGGTTATTTCATGTCGAAAACACTTTCCGGCAATTGTGCCAACACCAAAATTACATCCAAAACATTCTAAAGACTAAAATTTAATTACCAAATCAGAATTACTTCCAGGTCTGACCAGTAAGTTAAAACAGTCAACTTTTCATGCTTAAGTCCAATTTTATCACAAGAGTAATCAAATTAATCAATCACCAAATGAGTCCCACCACATATGAACAACCCAAGAAAAATTCTAGGTTATTTAGAGTGGATCAATAACTCTAGAATGGTAACAATTCAACAATTGAATAAATTGGCATAATATTACAATAATATTCACAAATTTCACTTCACACATGCTCAACAACTTCCATTCAACCATCAACAACCAAAAGCCCCAAATATTATAAGCTAAGAATCCCTAGAACAATTCTAAGAAATCAAGAAACTAGAAACAAATTTCAAAGCTTTAGGGATTTGAAGATTACCTTTTAAAACTCCAAAATTCCATAAGCCTTTTCTTGATTTTCTTTATTTATAAGCTTGAATCATCAAGCTTGAATGAAACCTATTTTTCACGTTCTCCATTTGAGAATCTCGGCAATGTTGAAGAAAAAAAGAGAGAGAAAAAAAAATTTTCATTTTAAAACCCTTGTTGACCGAAACTAGTGGTCAAAATGGAGCAATTTTGTCTTTTTATTTTTTAATCAAATTAAAAATAATTTCACTTTATTTTAGCCAATCAAATTAGGACATAATAAAGTGAAATCCAAGTCATGCCAAGTGTTCCAATTATTTATCACCATGTATCATATCCATAATGACAATTGGATAAGGTTGGAAAATTCAATTATTTAATTATTGAACTATTAAATAATTAAACAATTAATTAACACAAATATATGTATTTTATTTACATTAAATAATAAATGCATATATTCATGGCATGTGTCAAAATCTCATTTGACGAATAATTAATGTGTATCTAATCGTATTATGTATCAAATACAAATACACAATAAGTATTAGCGGATAAAATCCCCTAATTGCATGTGTTATCGTTTAATGATTATCGATTCGAATTAACTCATTTAATCTGGTGAAGTATTATGAATAATCTGTATTATTCATATCGAGTTGCACAAGTGCTCAACGAGTACATTTCATATTGTGGGACTCTTTAAGTTTAAGTTTATCCGTCACGAAATCCAATTTCGTGTCCATAATCCACCCACTCATGGATTATGACGACCACGGATAATCTCGCTAAACTATGCAAGCCGAGGTCACTGCATATGTATAATCCCTCCGTCACAGGCCATCTGTATTATACCTGGGATATAGATGAAAATGTCAAATCCGTTCGGTATAATACATTCGACTTTAAATTTACAATCACGAAATAACACTCGGAACTGATTTCTGAAGTTATACCACGACCATGGATTTACTAGATCGTAAACACATGAGGATGCCTATGCTCTGTACACAGGACTGACGGATCCTATCTTGATACGCACATGATATCATGAGCATCAGTCCACACCTAACGAACAGACGGATGTCTGATCATTGCTAGATCGTTGACGTGACTGCCATCAAAGTGTAGATGATAGATCATATATCCACGGTGGTATCTCAAGTCGAAGGACCACTATGCTCGCTCAACTCGAGAAGGTTCCTATTGACATTGGTGTACCATGTATTAGGAAACCTTCAGTGAGTCGTTCAGTGTCCTATCAAATAAACACTTACATGTCTATACGAGTCTCCCAAGAATCATGGTTCACTGGGATAAACCATCAGACCAAGTCACGATATACGACATGTACTGGTCTCAGCGGATTTTACTAACTGACACATATTAGTAAATCTTGACCAGGAACTTTATTTAAGGATATACAACTAATAGTGCGCTTCCCAAAGTCAATTACAAACTACGTTATAACTGCGCACTATACTGTAAATCCTAGGGTCTTTGTCTAATATACACGTATCACTGAACCAGATTCAGTTTCAATCTAATCGAGATTAGATCGAACAAGTGTATAAAAGACAAGGGTGCTACCAGTAAAATTAGTAATATTATGGAAAATTGAACCGCTCGTATTAATGAATCGGACATAAATACGATCCGGATTGGCACTCGGAGCACCAACCTTAATAGTTACACTGTCAACCAAACATATATCTCCACATTTATTTTACAGAACATACAATCTATTTATAAGATCCATATATGTATAAAAAAAAATCATGTTAGACATCAAAATTAAAAGATATAAAATAAACTGATCTGATATGACAAAAAAATATTCAAATAAAACTTAATAAAATGAAATGCTAAATAGAGTTCAATAGATTTAGGTCCTAAACCATTCATAAAATAAAGATAACAATTAAATTTCAATCACAATAGAATTTTCCATCGCCAATTAGGTGATCAATCTTTCTCTCTAGGTCTTCGAAGAAATTGGAGACATCAAGATGCGTGAGATCTAATAATCTGAGTCATTGATAAAATTAGCTTTAAAAATGTGTGGATCACCACAATATATAATTACGACATCAATCAAATTATTCGTTTTAAAAATTACAAGATTTAAAAAATTATTTTTGGACACGTTGCTTGGGAGTGAATATCCGCGGCTTCTCAATTCTTCTACCGATTGACTTGTTTCCTTTAAAAATTCCTTGCTTCCTCCTCTCGTCTATTACCACGACAACCGACTCTCTCTCCGATATGCGCAGTTATTTTGCTTCTACGTTTAAGGTGAGTTACATTTTTTACCCCTATTCTTTTACAGATTTTCCTATTCTACAAAAAAATATTTGTAAAATTATTTACTGATGAGTCATCAGTTGTTTGAATTGTCAGATCAAGGCTTTCTATTTCCCGTTGTTGTTTTCAGCGTCTTGATAATCAACAATGACTCATATCATTTCATCCATCCGTTTGTTTCTTCTCTTCTCAGCTAATTTAATTATTTATTTATTTTTTTTCCTAATTTATATTTGTCTTTTTGGTTATTGAGAGAAAATTGAACATTTTCGGTCAGATTTTCTAAGCAACCAAACGGATAATGGCAGCAGCATTTGATTTGAATTTGAGATTGTTGGAGGTATTTTCAAACACCAAGACATTTGAACAGTGCGAAAAGAGTGGAAATGGTAACTCCTTTTTGATTAAGATCCTTAATGCCAATCCGACCATAAGGATGGTACCGACTATATAACATAACAATGGCCGACCACTTCAGCATGGCTAGTCGGATACCATCAGATCGGAAGCAGTTTCTCTCATGTCAGAAGATTGTTGGGACCGACCTCATAAAGGCCGAGCAGATAGCAAGATATTTTCCACCGCCTCATCCTTATTGGATAAGGTGATGGGACACTATCCTTACGAGATAAGATGATGAGACATGGTAATGATGGAAACAATATATTTTCGGCCAAGTGGCATTGGGGGAAGGAATCCCATTAATAAGTTCACATGGGCAGTGTCCACTAGAAGGGGCATAGAATCGTCTATTTTTAATATAAATAGGAGAGGGGAATACATTTGTAAGAGTGGGTAGATTTTGTTAGAAAAAGCTAGAAAAGTCAGTTAGCCACTTACAAAAGAGATCAAAAAGGAAGAATTTGAATCACTCTGTAAACTCAAAAGACACGGTTTTCACACTGACCGACCACAAAACAAGTCGGCCGAGCATATTTCAGTAATAAAACACCCATCTGTTTTGTGCCCGTGGACGTAGGTTGGATTCAATCCACCGAACCACGTTAACTCTCTGTGTCAATCTGAGTGTTTTACCTCTTTTTGTCAAAGTTTGCTTTTAGTTTCCTATAACCAAACAAATTCATTGTTGAAGGAAGGCTATCCCGGGAAAAATATTCCATTATTGTCCCTGAGACGAAAACCAGCTGTCAATAGTTGGCGCCGTCTGTGGGGACTTCGGCAAAAAGTAATCTACGTAATTTGACGATGGTAGAAGGTGAAAGCCACTGGTCGTCAGAAAGTTCAACAACAGAATGGATGGAGAAAATGGAGGAAAGCCTGAGGAAAAATAGGGAGGAAAATCAAACTCTTTTGAAATCCATGATGGACAAACTGGAAAAAATGAAGAAGAGGAAATGACAGAATACACAAATTGTGAAAAGCAAAAGCAATGAGGTCGTTCTGGAGACTTAATTGTTTCTTTTGAAAAGGTTAAAGATTGATTGGAACAGTCTGGTCGTTCGTTAAGTTCGATGGTCGCTGTTGGGAAAGAAGAGCTTTTGCAGGAGGAGAAGTTCAAAGTGTTCGTAAAAGGAAGGCAATAATGTCCATTCTGTTTTCTTATAGTTTGTTCGGTGCATTTGTGGCCATTGGATTAAGCAAAAGGGTCGGATGTACGCCACATGTCGCTTTTTAAAGTAACCTTTCAGAGTTGGATGAACGGCTGAGATTGGGCGTCCTTTGGGTTGGCAATAGTGATCAGATTGTTTGCTTTTTGGCGGGAGAACGACGGATGACTGAAAAGTGGCAGGCTCCTGTTAAACCCTAGCGGTGATCTGATGGGCATTTAAGAGGATGTGACGATTACGCGTCTCGAGGGGAGGTTCCCAGAAGGGCAATAAAGAGATTTCACTTTGGCTGGAGAGAAATCAGACCGAGCATCTGAGTTGTACCGAGGATGGTATAGGCCAATGAACTTCTTCTTCAAAGATCAGCCATCAGTTTTATCAGAAGTATCACTCTTTTTATATATAGTTCCCGGCACCAACTCGCACGCTTGTTGGAACCGAGAACTATGGGACAGATGTTGGAGGTATTTTCAAATACCAAGGCATTTGAACAGTGCGACAAAGGTAGAAAGGGTAACTCCATTTTGATTAAGATCCTTAATGCCGACCCGACCATAAGGATGGTACTGACTATATAACATAACATGTTCCGGCAGAGGAGGCCGAGCATTTGGTAACAATGGCCGACCACTTCAGCACGGCTAGTCGGATACCATCAGATCGGTAGTAGTTTCTTTCATGTCAGAAGATCGTTGGGACCGACCTCATGAAGGCCGAGCAGATAGTAAGATATTTTCCACCGCCTCATCCTTATTGGATAAGGTGATGGGACACTATCCTTACGAGATAAGATGATGGGACATGGTAATGATGGAAACAAGATATTTTTAGCCAAGTGGCCTTGGGGTAGGAATCCAATTAATAAGTTCACATGGGCAGTGTCCACTAGAAGAGGCATAGAACCGCCTATTTTTAGTATAAATAGGAGAGGGGAATACATTTGTAAAAGTGGGTAGATTTTGTTTATTAAAAGCTAGAAGCGTCAGTTAGCCACTTACAAAAGAGATCAAAAAGGAAGAATTTGAATCACTCTGTAAACTCAAAAGACACGGTTTTCACACTGACCGACCACAAAATAAGTCGGTCGAGCATATTTCAGTAATAAAACACCCATCTATTTTGTGCCCGTGGACGTAGGTTTTATTCAATCCGCCGAACCACGTTAACTCTCTATGTCAATCTGAGTGTTTTACCTCTTTCTGTCAAAGTTTGCTTTTGGTTTTCCATAACCAAACAAATTCACTGTTGAAGGAAGGCTATCCCGGGAACAATATTTCATTATTGTCCCTGAGAAGAAAATCAGCTGTCAACAGAGATATTATTTATTTGTTTGTTTGTCTTTAACTGAAGTGAATGCGGCAATCGAAGAGAGCGAGACCGTGAAAGGGCTCAAGCTCGTGCTGGCCACAAGGCTAGGCAGCCCAAAGACGACGTGAAAGGTTCAAATGTTTTTCCTTTGTCTTTTTTTTTTTAATTCTAAGATTGTTATTAATTTTGTATTTGGATGTTACGATATGCAGAGACGCGAAGGCCTTAAAGGAAAAAGCAGGGAAAAAGGCTGCGCAGGCGGCGACGGAAGGGATCAATGCCAGTGGTGTCCGAGGGAAAAATCACATGTAGTAGAGTTTTGTTATAGTGGGAGATATAAGGTTGTTAGGATGGGATTGGTTGTACCGAATCAGAATTGAGCATTTGGGAGTTTTAATGTTTATTGAGAGAACTCTTTGATTCTTGTCTGATTTGGAATGACATTAAAGGGAATTTACAAATTTAGTAAAAAAAATCTTTGTGTTTGGTTAAAATGTCCAACTTCTTCGTAGTAAACTTGAAAAAATCTAACTTCTCCGCAGTTTATCTCGTGTTCTCAGAAATTTTAATTTTTTTTATTTAAAACTTTGAAGATCCAAACCGAAGTTTTTAGAAGAACCAGTTTAGCTTCAGATCTCAAAAATTTTAATATTTTTTATTAATTATTTTATTATTTTATTTACAATATATAATTTGTAGTTATTTATTTATTTTTCATATAATATTTTATATGTTTTGTAATATTTTTTTTTTGTTTTTGTACTTATATGTAAAAATCATATTGATAAATAAAATAAAAACAGTTAAATATACATTAAAATGAAAATAATATAAAATTACAAATCATCAAAATTAATGTTAGCCAGTACATCATTAGGTTCAGAATCTCTCTCAGCTAACATCCCCATCATAAGTTCTAACGCTAATCTAATATACTTTTCATTCCCTTATGTTGATCTTCAATTCTTTCTCTTGATCCTCGTGTGACTCTCCTCTATCACAATGATGCGATCACGTAACAAAGTGACTATGTGATCACCATTAGCTACAGGATGAGAATCGTGAGATTGCCCAGTGACATCTGAGGCTACTGAAGGGTGACAGGGAGGAGGATCAACTTGTGACGCCTGGTTCGACGTAGCACGACGAATTATTAAACAAATAAAAAAAGAATTAAATGAATGAATCACTTTGTCAACAAAATATACAAGTCATTTTGTTATTCCTGTCACGAAAACATCGTCTACATCTGTGCAATAGAAGCTCATTCGTCGCATGAATCTTGGTTAATGATATTCAGATGCTCAAATGAGGCTATCTCGTCATCCAAATTGAGCTCGAAATGATACAAGAGCTGGGTTATGACTATGTCTTGAGAATTCCTATCTTACTATGGACTTGAACCTGAAACCAATGCTTATAATAAGGGTTTTATATCCACATTTCGGCCTTGTGAAAATAAAATAATTTTTAGGAATTGTCTATAATATAAAATATAAATTAATTAATAGTATAATATTTTCTTACTTGAAGTATAATGTCTAGCAAGACGATGTCTAAAATATTAACCTCATCCGTGTGACCGATATGTGACACGATTATCAACTGAATGACATCCTCTATAGGCTGAATGCCTAGCATGATGTGCCTCTGTTTCAACGCGTGCAATCAGCCATCATAAAACAATAAGCGTTCCCTCTCCGTGAGCCTCGGTCCCACCACCTTATCTATGACAGCTATCTGATCAAGTCATATTTTTTACTATCGGCCATCATTGGGCTCAATTTGCATATCCTCCTCAATCGGGCACCCTAAGATTTCACATGTCAGGTTGGATGTAATATCCAATATCCACACGAAAACCAAGTTGAAAACTAAAATGGGTGCCTTCGGATCGATTCTCGATTGATATTATTGATGAAAATTCGACATAATTGACCATATACTGAGACATCTAAAGTAAAAAAATTGTCACATCCCATCTCGCACAATAGGTCGATTTTTCTATATCAGACTATATCTTCTATAACTACTACTTGTACCCCAACAATAGGTCGTGTTCTCCAACCAAGTCAGGGAAGTAATAAGGAACAAGACCAACCATTAATTTCAATTAAGAGTTTGGAAATCCTAAGTACTTCAGAGACAACTTCGGAGGTCCTAAGAAATAACGAATAACTCGAAGATTTTCTATCGTATTTTGTTCACTTCGTAGACCTCAACTATTTATATCTTTTGAAACTTCACAGATCTGCAGTCAATTATTCAGATTTCTGAAGTTTTATATTGAAAAACTATTAAAACTTCGGAGATTGGAAGTCAATTTTTCGGAGATCTGAAGTCAATTCTTCAGATCTTCGATGTTTTAAATTAAAAAAAAAAATTAAGACTTCGGAGAACACAGGGTAGACATCAAAGAATTTGGATTTCGGAGAAGTTATATAATTTAGAAATATGCAAATATTTTGACTTATTTTGGCAAATGACAAAGTTTTTTGGACTAATTTTATTAATTTCCCAAAATTAATTCATACTATTGTTTCATTCAATTTTACTTTCACCGTACATTTTTATTAGGAATAATTACAAAGATTGCAAGGATAATCTTAATCTGTTGAAAATCTCATACATGGGTGTAGTATTTGCATTAGCCTTTAATGGTTTTGCATCATGTAATTAGGGAAGGTGAGTTTGGGGCCGGTGAGGATATATTCCAATCGGGACGGGTTTAAAGTCAAAAATATATAAAAATTTGAATTGGGTTGGGTTTGGAGTCTCAGTTCAATCCTGGCATCTGTGTCGAGTTCAGAGTCCAAAAAATTCGAATTATATTTTCAATTTGTTATCTATTTTTTCATCTAATTAGAGGTGGTTTGTGGATAATTTTTTTAGAAAACATAAGTATAATATAGTTCTTACAACATCTTGTGTAACACTCTGGTTATCATCATATGTATATTATGATCATTTTGTTCATGGATGAAATGTTATTAGCCATATGATCACGTATTAGTGGATTTGTTATCCGTGTAACCCTTACCGAAAGTTCAGAATAATCTTTCAGTTTTGATATTCTCTTTTTTATTTATCCACTTTCATGAATATGTTAGGGATATTCCCTATATCCAACTTGTGGATGGGCTATATGTACATGGATTTTCAATATTTTCATTAATTAATAAAATGACATTCTTTATTATACGTGTCTTACATAAATTATATGAATCATCAAACACTGTAATAAAGCCCTCGGAGTAATAAGATGATGGCTTCCACGCCTTATGAGAATCATACTCTCAAACGTTCCTAGTCATAGTTTGTGAATAATCTGGGCATTCACAAAGCGGAGAGACTAGCATGATGATATGATCTGCCCTTAAGTGGGGTAGCTGATCTCATAGGCGACTAGCGGAGATCCGTCCGCTTGGTTTATCACATGGATGCATGAGTTGCTGTGCCATGAACTGACCGCCGAAAGTTTTCACATGGAGTGTTTATCCCATGTGTCTGTGAGAACTTTCATGTATCGATTGTATGACTAGTCCTTAGACTTGAGGTCTTTACAATCTTATGTGTGGATCAAATGACTTTGACATTCTCCTTCCCCGGTTCAAAAGATCCGGTCATAAGGGTATGATTGGGTCATTTGATGAACACATGAAGTTTGTAAAGATACAACAGAGAATCACCACTCTCTCGGATAATATTTTCTTATAAGAGTAGTATTCCAGTTCACGGGTTGATATGTGTGATCAGTGCTTGAGACTGTGGCCGCAGCGGAAGAATCATGTGAGATTCTTGGGTTAGCACGATTCATGACACTATCAACATCATACCTTTGACTATATGGGTAGACACTTTCTATATCCTAGGTCAAAAGGTGGGGATAAAGTTAGGCGAGGGACCGTATCATATGTAAATCGTATACAGAATGGGTATATATCTTTCCTTCTCATTTTTGGGCCTTGGCATATTGCTAGATGTCAACCTTGGTCATTGAAATCGAACGACCATCTGATCAGAGGATAATTTATGTTCGATTAAATTATCACGATTCATTTCATGTCCCAAAAGGTCACACGCAATAAAGTCGAAATCAATGGTTAACAGTGCACAGTACAAATTTAACAGCATATATGATTGCTGTAGGAATTGTTCATAAATGGTTCAATGTGTTTAATTATTGAACAGGTCATTTATGAGGTTCCAAAGTGGCTTAGGGATTAGTGAATGACGATATGGGCACTTTGGGAATTGGAAAAATGAATAACAAAAAAAAAATCTGCGTTTTTTTTATTTGTTTTGAATCCCAATTCGGCCCAAACTCTTATTAGGGTTTTATAATCTCATTAAACCACTATATTAAGATCCAATGGCTAAGATTTATTAGCATTTATCTCATATCAGATTTTTAATTAATTTTGTTGTCTTTGGAGCACCTATATAAACCCAAAGAATTCTTTACAAATTTTTACACCAAAACTTTTCATATCTTGGGTTTATATAAGTGAGAAACTATAAATTTTAAGAGTAAGCCACTGATTTTGAGGATCCTTAAGTCTAATTGACTAGAGGAATCTCAAGTTTAAAGTTTTGAGGTATTTGCCTAGGCTAGCACCAATGGTAAAATACCCGTGCACTCAAGGTGTTGTCTTGCCGTTGAGATTTGGCTTTGGTGTGTGCACCTTTGGAGGCCACACACTTGGGTGGCTCTTTGGAACATGGAAGAGCTTGCTGATTTCGAGAAAAACTTGTAGAATGGAGGAGGACTGGAGGAGTCTTCGGTTCTAGTAAGTCTTTTTCTTTCTTTATTTTTAATTAGAGTTCTTATGATAGTTAGCATGTTTAAGTTTATGTTATTTGCATGTTTTATGAGTTTTTATGCTTAGAATATATAGTAACATGCCTAGGATTGTAGAATAGTCAAAACAAATGGGTCTTGGGCAAAGGGATAACGACATCATAATTTTTAATTTTCCGCTGCGCACTCGCGACCGCTTCCCAACAGTGGTATCAGAGCGCCGTTTTTGTTTTGATTAGTTCTCTCTCATTTGAACTCGAAATTAGGTGTGTAAAAGCTCGTTGGAAAGCTAACACCCTGAACTTACGTTTAGGCACAAGTTTTTCATGATTTGGTTAAGATTTGAATTGTGAACGTTCATGTAAAGTTCACACATCTGTAAAAAACATGAATAGTAAATTTATTTAAATAAAATAAAATGCAATATCATAATTAAATATTAATCAAAGTTATTTAATGCCTATAATAATTCCAATATATTAAAACTCATATGCTTGATGATTCTACGTATGATTAGAATTGGCATGATTATTTTAGGGTGCAAGCATCTAGAGACTTTCTAAGGAAATAGAGAGTGTATTGCTTATCCTTTAGCTAAGTAATTATTCCATGATGAACTTAGAGATTTATTAATTTTAAGGCTAATACATATAAATCACTTGTTTATAATAAAAGATATTATAAAAGATACAAGTGGGGTGGGACCAAAGCGTTAATAAAACTTTCCAAACTAAAGTTAATTTAACCAAAGGTATTACTAGAGTTAGATAATGATTTGGTGTCTTCCTTCACTCACTACCTTTTTATAGCCAAAAGGAAAAGCCGTGAAGACATCTAGATAATCATTTACTCAAGACTTACCTTAAAGCATATTTAAAGTGTTGGACTAATCTGGAGGATCTATTGTTTATTCCTGTCACCAAGGCAATAAGAGCCTAAGAGGTAAGGGTATTTAAGAGAGTTCGCTCCACCCTCCCTTTGGGGAATTTTCAATGGAGGAATCCATTTGACAGTTATTCACTTAAACTTTCTAAAATCATCAATAATAATTTAAGTCTAAAATTTGCCTCCTATTGTAAAGTATAGACCCAAAGGGCTTAACCGTATTGGCAGGACTAGGCTTTACCAGACTGACCAATACAAATTTGTCCCTAAATCATACTATTGACAATGGTTTGACTTTTCTGAGTCAAAAGACGCAACGACCCTTAGGCGTGGTCTTATAACTTGGTGGCAAAGATTGGGTGTCCACAAGGACTAGCATAAGCTATGGCATGTTTGATTGCCCAACCCAATGATCAAGGAATTGTGATTTATATCATAAATTGGTTGGGAACCTACCTAATTATCGTATTTTATAACGACCGGCCCTAGTCGGAGTTATGAAATGATGATAATAGGATCCTTACCCACAATAAATCCATCATATTGGGGTTGATGCGATTTGCGTAAAATTTTAAAACAATTGAGTGGGAGCAACTTCATAATATTAAAAGCCCATATTATTATGAAACATTAATGAAAACCCCAAAGAAGCACTAGGAATGCCTAACCCATCGGAATAGGGAATGCATCCACGCATACATGCATACACATCATATACATGCAATTTTTGTTTTGTGTTCACAGGTTTTGAAGAAAAAAAAAAGGAAAAAGTGGCAAAGACGAGCAAACTCAAGAATGGTTCAAAAATGAACCATCTCAACTCAGGAACGGTTCAAAATGAACCATCTTTCATCAGTAACGGTTCGTAAATGGACCACCATCTCAACAAGTAACGGTTCGGAAATGAACCATCTCTCATCAGTAACGGTTCAGAAATGAACCACCTTACATCAGTAACGGTTCGGAAATGAATTATCTCTCAACAAGTAATGGTTCAAAAATGAACCATCTCTCATCAGTAACGGTTCGGAAATGGACCACCATCTCACATCAGTAACGGTTCGAAATTGGACCACCATCTCAACAAGTAATGGTTCGGAAATGAACCATCTCTCATCAGTAACGGTTCGGAAATGAACCATCTCTCATCAGTAACGGTTCGGAAATGAACCACCTCACATTAGTAACGGTTCAGAAATGAACCATCTCTCATCAGTAACGGTTCGGAAATGAACCACCTTACATCAGTAACGGTTCAGAAATAGACCACCATCTCACATCAGTAACGGTTCAGAAATGGACCACCATCTCACAACAGTAACGGTTCGGAAATGAACCATCCTCTCACATGAGTAACGATTCGGAAATGAACCATCATCATACATCAACTCAGTTTGAAGCATCTCGCAAAGCTGCAGGTAAGTACGACAACCGACAAACTAGGTAAGTAAAAATGCATGCATAACTTTGATAGGGTTGTCACTGTCACACACTGCACAAGCCCCATCAAAGTGGGGGCGAATGTAGGCACTGTAGTTTTACATGAAGCCCGATGATGAGCCTCGTATGGAGGCACTACCCGATAAGTTACGGAAGTCGCGGGAAACGGACGTCGGAAGGGAAAATTCAAAAAAATTAATACATTATCAAATTTAATTCATTTGTTTGGCCTCGGGTTCGCTCAATTGATCTCTGTTTCAAACGTTAGCCTCGGCCCACAACCCACAAAAGCCCACAAGCCCATACACCCAAGCCACACGCCCATATCAAGACCCACAAACCCAAGCCCAATCCAAAATATTCAAATCACATTTAACACATGCAAAATCCAATTAAATCACCTTCCAACTTAAAAATATTTAGATCCAATCCCCACCAAAAATACACAATATTCTTTCCCTAAATAACTTAATTAAGCACATCCTTTTTTTTGCATGATTTGTTTCCTTACATGAAAACCCTAGCATGCAACTATAAAAAGATAGCCAAACCAAACCCTTAGTCTCTTTCTTTTTTCCCTTAAACTCACGGAAACCTAAAACAAAAGAAACACAGAAAACCTTTTTCGACTCTCTCGCATCTCTCATTCCCAACACGCCTCTCTCTCACAGCCAAAATAAATAAACCCTAACACTCATTCAGCAGCTCTCGACTTGCCTATCCTCTTGACAAACCTTTCAGCAATAAAGAAAACAAATCCCTAACATTTATCTCTCTCTTCTCTAAAACACTCTTCTCTGCAAAACAAATCACACACCACTCATAAACCTAAACACATGTCGCTCTCCCTAAGCAATCACCACTCACAAACCTAAACCATAATCTCTCTATCTCATAAATAAAAAGAACACACAAAGCTCACACTCATTCTCCGCAATCAATATCCTTCTCGGCACACAGGCCTCACACCCTTTATATACAACTCACATTCGGTGAACCAAGACCAAACCTTAAAGCCTCTTCTCCATCAAAATCTTCTCTCGCCTATCTATTCTCTGATTCACGTAACACACACCCACAGCAGCCACGACTCCACCACATACTCGGCCTCATCACACATAAATCCAGCAACCCTTAACATGTGAACAAAGCAACCACACTCACGGAAATCATAAAAAACAAACCAACCCTCACCAACATAACCAAACAACACATGCAGCCATCCATGTGAAGACAAGCACAAAGCCAAAAAACCATTCACCCAAAAGCAACACACACTCGGTCAATATGTATACACAGCCCTCACCGAAAACAAACAGAAGCCACTAAACAACCCCAAAGCCATGAACAACACCAAAGAAACCGAAACAAAAACAACTTAGAGCCAGTCCATAAAAATTAAAAACTATCGAAAATCACCCTCCTAAACCGAGATAAAACCAGTCTAAAATCTCACCAAATAGTCCACAAAAATCAGCCCTTAAACCAGTGAAACAACCATCGAAAATACCTCAAAACAGCGGCCAAAACAGCAGTCCAATCACCGAAAAAATAGCAGTCCAGAACAACCAGAAAAGTCACGGAGCATTAACCCTTTCAGCGACGACGCAACGCACTTCCGAGAAGCAACCTAAAAGGTAAGACCTGAGGGCACCCTTTGCTATTTTTCATTTATCTTTTTTCGATTGTCTATTATTATTTCCTTGCATGTGTCTTAAGGGTTCACGTCTATTATTGTTATTGGGTTAATGATTGCGTGTTATCTCCTCCATCATATCGGATGGAAACCCAGACGTAAATCTGTAGCCGAATCCGAATGGACGGTAGTGCGGTCTGTACTTGGGATACAACTCCACGTACCACTTGAGAAACTTTCAAGCACGTGTTTCATTTTGTTATTCAATTTTGTGTTCATTCATGGTTTGTGATTATTGTTCCGTTATTTATTTTCTATGTATTATTTCTTTATTTATTTATGCATTGCTATCTAGTGCGCATGGGCTAACTACGTTGGACTAAAGGTCCTCCATTTGAGGAAAATGCTTAAAGGCTACATTTACCACGATGTTTTGCCGCGCCGAATGAAGTATACTTGATTGAATGTGAAATACGTTCAATCGGGCATACGAGGTCCCATATAGATGTCTGTCTTGGTTGCATCTCTTTTATTATTCCATTATTTACTTTCTGTGTGTTATTGCTTGATTTATTTATACATTGCTATTTAGTGCGCATGGACTAATTACGTTGGATTAAACGTCCCTCATTTACAGGAAATGTCCGAGAGCAGCCTTACCATGATATTTTGCCGCGCCGCATTCTATCTTGCCATGCATAATATCACGTCCCGTTCGAACGCGTTCACGAACGCTACACAAACGTATGCATTCTGCCTCTCTCCGTTCGAACGCATTTCTGAACGCTACTCGAACGCATGATTTCGGCCTTATCCCGTTCGAACGTGTCCCCAAACACTACTTGAATGCATGTATTTTTTTTACTATGTATCATATCCCATACCGTTCGAACGTGTTTCCGAACGCTACACGAACGAGCCTACTATGGACAGACCCCTTTTTTATCATATTTTGTGCATTTTTGCCTATTTAGTTATTTCTTTTGCATTATGTACTTAATTATCTCTCTTTATTATTAATGATTTTATTGTTATTATTTGTCTACATTCTCGCGCTTATTTGTTTAATATGTTTATGGAATTATACATGTGCTTTCATTTTTTATTTACGTTTATGGGTGTGCAAACTTGTGTGTTATTTATCTTGCGTGTGTTGCATAAGACTTGGTTACATTATTGCATAAATCTATTCATTACAATTGGCATAAGTAATGGACCATTCTGAACCCAATGGTTTGAGGTCTTCCCTTGCGAGGGGTGAGTGCGGCCTTAAATCATTTCCCAGTTCACACTGGGTGGCGACTCCATTATTCTCCAGTTTAGTCCCCCGCGGGCTACTCCGTACTCCCAACGGGCCACGAGCGCAGACAGTGTCGCCCACCTCTATACCATGCCTACATATACCGAGGTGGTCTGGGAATATAATAACGAGAAAATTCTAAAAGCCTATTAGTTGTCCCCAAATAAGCAAATATAGCTAAGATTTGCAACCACCTTAACATATAATGAATGCCATAGTATAGAAAAACAGATACACTAGTACCAGTATAGAAAAACAGATACACTAGTACCAGAACTGAAATCCACTACGAAATCTAAAGCATATATATTCTCTCACCCTCATAATAGCATTCTTTTATGGCTCACCAGACAATACCCATATTTTGTTAGCGATAGCCTTCTTACCCCAAACAATTTACTATAACCCCCAAAGTCATTACTCTCTCAGTAGTAGTAAAGCTATCTAGCAGAAGAAAACATGAGGCACATAGTTAGAGTATTGATGATGAAAGCTAGTCACCTTTAAAAATAACCCTCTTGCATTAAGATTGATAAGCATGACAGAAGTCGATGCGTTACCCAAAAAAAATATTGATTGAACTTTGACCCTTCTCTTTTTGAATCTTCTTTGTTAAGAAGCCATACAAAGCCTTGCCATACTTAATTTTTTCCTTCAAATGCCACTACCTCCATGTTACCCAAGGATTTGATTTTTGAAAACTAACCCGACTTTTAGTCACCGCTAAAGTTCAACATCGATTTCCTATCTATCTGGGAGGGGTTAGCAAAAGATTTAAAGGATTTTAGATCTAGTATATTAATAATGACCTTATTCGGTTAAAAATAATTGTGTTGAAGAGATAGGCCGATTGTGGAATACAAAAACACAAATCATAGTAAGGTTGTCTCTCTCGAAAAGAAAGAAAGAGATTAACTAAGTATAAATCGATGTTAGGCCGAAGGATTTACATATCGAAAAGCCTAACCTGAGCCAGACTCATCTAGACGAATAAACTTAGTGTATAAGCCGATATTAACTATAAAAGTGAGAAATTTATTTCGAAGAATATTAGAAGGTGTGTGGAGAATAAATTTTAAGAAACCATGAGCGGGGGTGCGCCAAAAATAAAAGTCCAAAAGTAATGGAACATAGATTATTCAATAGCTTAAGGCAGTGAAAAAGAGTTGGCTTCGTTTGAATATATGATCAATAATCAATGAGTGAAACCGTAAGGATAGTATGTTACTAATTTACACCCATGACCCTAAGCGGCCCATATAAGTGAAAGGAAAAGAAGTAACAGTTCATGATTAATATAATGAGAATCTAAATTATACCCACCACATCGATATTTTTTCCTTAAATGTGAGCAAGACAAAAACCAAACAACTTGGGGAAATCAATCTAAAAAGATTGAGAATAGAGTGTCGACTTGAGGATGAAATAGAAAATGAGACGAACCTAATCAATAATAACTGTTGAAAATCATTTTTACTACCACACCCCGAGGCTGAAACTCGAACTGAGAGAACCCTAACCACAAACTCACATTCAGCTCCACCCCCACGAAAGCCCTTTATTTGTTTATAACTTAGTTAACATTGATGCCCCAATAATCCGGATCAATGGAAAAGCCTTAAATAAGATATTTGAAGCTACCAAATGAGTTATCTAGTGCATTCCCAAGAAGAGAGAGATCAAAATCTGTATAGACTTAGTCATAGGTATACCAATTTAGCGAATCCTTCGAAAAGAATGACCCTAAGAGGACTTAAGGGAGTTGAAGATGCGATCAATACATGCCCATATGTATCCCAATGTATCTATATGAAATATTCTGGTATTATTAGGAAAAGAGAGTGATAAGACCCTTCAATATGCATAATTTGATACAGACAACACCAGAAATGAATAACCATCGTCAAGAACTAAGAACCGATTCGATTAGATGCATAAAGAGTAATGACTTATTTCGAGAGTATATATAGGTTTGGATAGTACCAATTTAGTACAAAGATCAATGACACTCTGGAAATAACACTTCGGGATTAGCTCAGAACTGCGTAAATTATTGATATTATCCTAGATATAGAAAGATACCCACAGACTTCGTGAATAAGATGAACATTATAACCAAGCCTTTCTAGGATCGCTCGAATTATAACCACCATGAATACCTTATCCTGTCTTCGCAACGAACATGGGCATATGGAATATTTTTGAGTTTTGACCCATGTTTTCGAAGGAAGATTCTAAGTATCATAGGAGAGGACCCTGACATGCAATATTAAATGACGAACAATATATATTCCCAAGGATTGAGATAGTTTAAGATAAGTAGTGATCGATTGTGTATGATATAGTCAGTGATATTTTTAAGGCAGTAGGATACCGTAGGTGGATTATCAAAAAATTCTCATAATGATTTTTCCTTTAAAATAACTAAATCCAAAGAAGTACTAATTTGAAAAGTTCTTCAGGATATTAGGAGATATTTTCGATGACATGAATAAAAAGAAGCTAACTTTTATAAGTCGAAATAACGTAATTCATGAAGCGGAAGATGAGATAAGATAGATTAACGATCGTGTAGGGATGAGTACGAATCGAAGATGCTATATGAGTACAGAAGTCTTTGAGAGAAGAGATATTTCGGTCATCATTTCTCCAAAAATTGAGGTGATGTGTGGGTTTGTCTAATAGTTGTAGACAATGACAGACTTTGAAGATAGCGGAATAAAAGGTTTAAACTACCAATTTAGGAATAGAAACACTCATTGTCAAAGAGATTTATATAATATAATTGGATGATATCAGGAATCGCCTTTGGATAGGAAACCAAGAAAGATGGATACTACAAAGATGAAGGGAAGGAGTGCCTTATTTGTTGAACGAGAGAAAATAGAGAGAATGAGGTTAGCAAGAGGAAAAACTTAGGCCTTAATAACTTTAAGAAGAAATAAAACAAGATTGACCCCCATAACTTTTAAGAAATATGATTCCATTAAGGAAATGAAAGGTAAATCGATCCAGTCCACGTATCATTTTCTGTGCAGAGTCATATCTTCAGTAGCTTAGTATATCGGACAGCACGAAACAAGATAGTGAAGCTGCATAGGATGCTTTAAGCAAGAGTTCTTAATTGAGGTTCGCGATTTATATCGAAGCTTGGGTAGTGGTTTTATATAATCAGAATGTATTATATCATAAAAGAAATAATGAGCGCTTGTACGATAAATTCAGAAAGAGTTAGAGGGACAGTTGCCATTAACCGAATACATATGATGTTATTCATGCAGAAGAAGATAGTAGAAAGACATTTGTCATTATATGAGCACACATAACAATAGTTATTGGGAAAACTCTCAAGTATGCTTTGTTCTGGTCGGTAGACATAAGAGTTAAAACATATAGGAACATGAATGGATGGAATAATAGGCCTTGAATACAACATCAGGTTTAGAACTGATAGTTCACACAGACAGCTGAGTCAGAGAAGTTCGGCATAACTCAAAAGTCCGGAAAATAGATTCCTTTATTCTTGGATTGTGAAGAAAATAACATTGGTGGTAGTTGCAGAATACGTAACTGAAAGTCTCATGGATTAAGGATGATACAATCAAGAACCCAAGGAATACGATATTCTGTATAGCCCACCTATTATGCAAGCATGGTAAGATTTATCATGCATAACGCATAGTTAAGGTAAGACTAAGAATAATGTATGCTCAAAGGTTAGAGAAACTGAAGTCACTAAGATCTAATTTGATATCGAAGGTAGTGAAGGAAGAAAACGGAATAAGGAAGGGATGGAGATAGTATCCAGCTCGTAGGAGCTACATATAGATCATGACGAATAAGATCTAGACAGCCAATGATAAGAGAAGCTTCAAGTTAAATAATGGGTTTTAATAAGTAGCAGGCCCAATCCTATATTTATTAAGTCATTTCGAAAGTCTGCAAAAGTTGGGAAGGAAGTACACATATTGCGTATTCCATAGTTAGGATAAGACTTAAACCAATATTCATAATATGAGAAATAGATCGTAATAACCTTGTTTAACAGGGTGGAGCACATAGTTCTCCGGGTTCTTAGGATTCCAGTAGTGTGGCAGCAGTACGAAAATTAGAAGGCTATTATTAGATAACCTGGTAGGATTACAAAAAAAAGGGTTGGTAACATGCTTACTAAGATATACTTCTGTTCTTGATTTAATATGATTCGGTGACGAATCATTTTTAATATGGAATAATTGTAACAACCAAAAATTTTACAACATAGTAAATTAAAATTTTACAAATCTGTAAATTAAAATTTTAACATAGTAAATTTTCGATTTAAGCACAAAAAGGAAGAACTTGATCAACACAAAACAAGTTAGGAGAAATTCTAGGAAGCCACTTAAGCAATAAATCAAGATGATGGAGGTAAGGAAATCTCATCTAGCATTTTTTGATTGAGTTTTATTAGTAAGGATTATATGTTGATGTGTGTATGTATGAAGTTGTATTGAGATAATGGATGTTTAGGAAAGATGATTAGGATGTGTATAGTATGAATTAGAAAACCTTAGACCTTGATTTTATGATGGATGCTTGTTGGTGTCTTAGAAGAATGAAAAGGTTATGGATAATATTTTAATCCTTATGGGCTCAACCAATTACTAAGGACATGGAAAGAGTGGTATGTTTTAGGTTGTTGGATGAATATTGGAGTTTTTTAAAATATGATTTAGGATTATAGAGGGTAACACAAGAGTAGGTTATGATAATGGGGTTTAAATGGACATGTTGCACACCAAATGTTCCATAAATGTATAACCTAAATTAAATTAATGAAGTAAGTAGGTTTTAGGCGTAATAAAAAGTGTGCATAATAATAAAAATTATGTTAGGGGGTTTCTAAATTAAGAAGTATTAAGTAAGATAGCAAATAAGGAAATTGAGTAGTGAAGTTAATCTTAAACAGTTTCTGGACATGTTATGATAATTCATTTATAAGTTGAGATTTTGTCGTCCACATGATGAACCATAAAATTCTGAGTAAAATAGACATATTAGAGAGTAACATATCCAAAAATCAGAATTTTGAACTTAGAATGAAGCCAAATCGAATTTTTGAAATAGAGTGCACTGCTGCTGCTGCATATAGTTTTCTATCCGAACAGCCCCTAAATTTCGGTTTAGAACTTGAGTTTCCGAATCAAAACTGAGATATGTAAAAACCGACAAAAATAGCACATTAAGGTCCATTCTAGTAAAATTTCAGCCCCTGATTCATTCCCAAATAAGTACAGTGAATTTTCAAAATTAGACAATAAGAAGTGAGTTTTCGTTGACTTACTAGAATCTAAATTTCCACTTCCGCACTTGTGTAATTCCAAACATTAGCCCGTAAAAATTCGTAGACCACGCTTATAGGTTATTAACTCAGCGAAGTCAAGTATTCATGCATTGGATATTTTATTTATTGATCGGAAGAATATCTCACAACTTATATTCTAATAAAGTTTATCGATTATAGATTATCGGCAGGAACCGCGACTTTCTTCGACACCGTAAAGTAGTGCCAGTCAGTTTCCAAAACTGTGAGCGGAAATTTTATTTCCATAATATTTTATTGATTTTATAAACGTAAATGAATTTATTTATGTTTAAGTTATACTTTGAGATGAGACCAAACCAAATTTTTTTGATGAGTTAAAAATATTTTTGGACCAATTTAGAAATATTATTATGCTTTTGATTTTTTGAGATGTGTCCTTTTATGATTTTCTTTATGGATTAGGGGAAAACCCCAATCTCAAAGACTTTGGAATTGACGATTAATGTAATTGATGGATACAGCAGACATGTGCACATGTAGTTTCAGGACTAGGGGGACGATGTTATATGACGACTCTAGATCTTAATTTTAGGGCCATGATGACATCATTGATTAGCGCTTATGTCTCTAGTTCAGTGACTTGGGGACGGCGAGACGTAATGTCCCAAGTCACTAGTTACGCGTGTGGGGGGTGATATGTAATACCCCCATACGTCAGTTGTTTTCAAGATGAGATTTTCAGAACGATAGTTTTATGATAGATTTTCAGAAAGAATTAGTTTTACGAGAGATCTTAGATTTTTACATAAAGAAAGAAGTTTCTGGAAAAGTTTTACAGAAAGAGATTTGTTTTCAGTCAAAAAGAGTTTCAGAATAGATTAGTTTTTCTTATAAAATAAGACGATTTCGATTTCAGGAAATAAATTTTTCATAAAGCATTTTAGTTATTGTCTTAAACAGTCCACTCACTAGGTCGTTCAAATGATCTAACCCCAAACTCCACAGTTTGTTTTCCAGGTAGATTTATCTGGTGAGCCATAGCCGAAAAAAAAGCTTGGGATCGAGGAATCAAGATTACTAGAGTCACTAGAGTATGGGTCTGTCATGTTAAGTTTGTTGTTCGCATTCAGATAGAATGCTTGTATGTCGATGTGAGTCAAGTCTAAATGTACATAATATTACAGATTTAAAATATAAGTTTTTATTTAAAGTCAATAAGTTTTTTCGTAAGTCACTAATTAGTTCGTGAAATAGTTTAATAAATATTTGTTATAGTAACAAAGTCAAAGGAATAGTCAAGAAAGTTTAGAAATGGTTAGAGGCTCAGAGTGGTGGTAAAAATCTATCACCTGCCGATAACATCTTCACACTGAGGATGTTATAATCAAGGGCAAAAGTTAGTTGTGACATTACAAGAGTTTAGAAAGCTGCATCCACCGAATTTCCTTGGGATTGAGCCTATCCCTAACCCTAATGGTTTTATAGATGAGTGTGATCAGATTTGTCAAGCTCTAGGTTTTTCCCCTATTAGAGCAGTTCAATTAGTGAGTTTCCAACTTCAAGATCTAGCTCATGCTTGTTATCAGTCTTGCTGCCAGAATAGGCCTGTTACGACTCCACCTCTATAATGAGATGAATTCAAAAAGGCTTTCCTAACACGATTTTTACCAGAGAGTGTAAGAGATAGGAGAGCTAGGGAGTTTCAACAGTTAGTACAGGCTGAACGTATGATGGTGATGGAGTATGATATAGATTTCACCAGATTGTCTCGGTTTGCCACTCACCTTATCGCCACTGAGGAATGAAAGTCAAGAGATTTGTCAATGAGCTTCGAGATTATTTGTTCCGATCTATTCTGATAACTCTAAAGATAACTTATACACAAGCCATGAGTGCAACATTACGATTTGAAGCTAGGGTAAAAGAGAGGCGCGTAGAGAGAGAGGTTCAGAAGAAAACAAGATCTGAATTAGCGGGGAAGACTTCTCAATATGAGCCTGGTAGGACTTAGGTGAGCTTACTCACTTTTAAGGTATAACACGTCAGGAGACATCTCGGTATAAGGGTTTCGGGAGAGGTCATCCTCAAGGTGCTGCCTCACAATATATGTCACAGGTTTTAGTTGCTAAACTTGGGGTACCTGTTTTCCCTACTTGTAATCGTTCCCATCTGTGAGTGTAGGAAAACTACATGTGTGTGCTTCCAATGTGGTCAGATGGGCACTTTCTCAAAGATTACCCTACCCTTGTACGTCAGGCTTCACAGAACCTGTCTTCCGCAGCTGGGAATGTTCAAGCGCAACTGTCTAGGGGCTGGGGTTATGGGGATCATAGGCAATTTGATAGAGGTCAGCCTTCTGGAGGTCGAGGGCAGTCAGCTGTTATGGGGCATGCAAAGGTCTATGTTCTAACCCTTCCAGGAAACTCAGTCTTCGAATGTCGTATTGATAAGTATTTTTATAATTGAATCTCATCGTTCTATAACCGTATTTGATCCTGGAGCCACCCATTTTTTTTGTATCACCGCAATTTGTACCATGTTTAAAAAGAGAACTAGAATTTTTAGAATCTCCAATTTCGATGTCCATTCCATTGGGAAGTGCTATTGTAGTATCTAATGTGTTAAAGTCTTCTGAAGTAGCCTTGGGGCAGCAAATGTACCTAATTGATTTGATCTTGCTTGGGATCATTGACTTTGACGTAATTCTGGGGATGGATTGATTATCTAGGTTCCATATCACCTTAGATTGTAGAAGGAAAATGGTAACTTTACGGATTCCAGGGGAACCAAAGGTTGAATTTCAAGCGAATAAGAGCGAGGTTCCTAATACTTGATTTTGACACTTAGTGCACATATGTTACTTTGAAAAAATATGAATGGTACTTGGTCTATATGTTTAGCTAGGAGGGGAGCCAAGTGGAACTCGATCCAGTTCTTGTAGTAAGAGAGTATCTGGATGCGTTTCTAGAGGAGTTATCAGGCTTGCCGTCGGAAAAAGAGATTGAGTTCTGCATCGATGTTGCTCCAGGAACTCAACCGATTTCTATTGCCCCATATCGTGTGGCACCTGCCAATTTGAAAGAACTAAAGATCCATCTATAATATCTCTTGGATAATGGATTCATTCTTCCAAGTACTTCTCATTGGGGTGCTATAATGTTGTTCATTAAAAAGAAAGATGTTACACTTCGATTATGCATTGACTACCGACAACTGAATAAAGATACCATCAAGAATAAATATCCACTTCCCCGAATGAATGACTTATTTGATCAGTTTCAAGGGGCGTATTTCTTTTAGAAGATATATCTTCAATCAGGCTATCATCAGCTCTGAATTAGGAGTGAAGACATTCCAAAAATAACATTCTGAACTCGTTATGGACATTATGAGTTTTTAGTTATGTCATTTGGTCTCACTAATTCCCCAGAAGCTTTCATGGACCTGATGAATCGGGTGTTTAGATCATTTTTGGATTGATTTGTGATTATTTTTATTGATAATATATTCATCCACTCTAAGAGTATGGAGGAATATGAGCGTCATCTGCACATGGCTCTACAAACCTTGAAAGAGCATAAGTTATATGTAAAGTTCTCTGTGGTGGCTGATGCGTTAAGCATGAAATCAATTGGAAGTTTAGTCCATTTGCCCATTGATAGAAGATAGTGTTGGGAAAGCTGTGGAACCCTTAGGGTCAAATCAGAGCCCCGCGCAACAGAAATGGGTCTAACCCATGAATATCAAGTATGAGTGTAATTTTAAAATATTTAATGAAATGATATATTTCATTACGAGTGTATAGGAAAAAACCAGGGCTGAATTGGAGTCCAGAAACTCAAAAACGAGAGAAAATAAAATTGGGTACGCGCAGCGCGTGACACATGTGCTACTGTGCTCGTGCGCACTGCGCACTGAATTTTTTTTTATTTCATTTGAGTTTTTCAAATCCTCCAGCTCTTTTTCCAGAGAGCTGCAGGAATTATGGTATTTTACCCTAATTTCTTCCAACCTTCCATAAACACTTCAAAAATACCCAAAATTAATTTTTAACATCAAAACCAATATCAACAATGTTATAGAATAAAAATCAAGTTTTTTAAAATATCAAATATTTTTACAAAAATATAAATTTATTCTAAATACGTACTTGTATAAATTTTGAATCCAAAACACAAACCAAATTAGAATCCCACAATGAAGTGACTCGTGGACAATTCTAGGTCACCCAAAGGTATTCAAGTGATTCTAAAATGGTAGCCTTAACTCCAAGCTATTATCTAGAGTCACAAACTCTAATTTTATGTTTATGTCTAACATAAACATTTTGACCCAATTACAAGCATATTGTGTTTATACTTCTAAAGCATCATAACATAATTTATTAGCCTTATTTCAACATTAAGCTATGTAATCATGCATCCAATACATAAAAGAACATAGCTTAAGAGAAGTTCAAACTTAACTAGCAAGCTTGATGCAAAGATCCAATCTCATTCTCTTTGTTGAAATGGTGGGAGAACTTCCAAAGTGTTACAAGCTTGACTTCTAGATCCAACCTTGATTCCAATGCTAGCAAGCTTCACTCTAAGAGCCAATCTTGTTTTCTCCTAGATGAAATGTTGTAGAGACCTCACAAGCTTCTTTAAACATTTCTCTAACTAAGGCTAATTTCTCCAAGAATTTACTTGTACATAACTTTCTCTAGCTTTAACTTTGCTTAATTAAAACCTTCATAAAGCTTGCTATTTATAGCAAAACTTTGGTAATTTTTAATTAATAAAAGTTGTAATCAACTTGTAGGTGGGCTTAATCTAATTTATCCAAATATGTATAATTAGTTGTGACTAATCTTCATTGCCTACCACTTTGATTTAATCCCATTAAATCAAGATAAAGATTAGGAAATGGATTAGTTCAATGTTTCCCACTTTGATTTAATCCAATTAAATCAAGCCAAAACCACCTATTATTACATACTTACAATTACCATAATATCCTCAAATGTTAGAGATAATTATGATTTTATAATTAAGTCCTTGTGTAATTATTGAATTAATCCAATTAATTCAATTAGGTAAAAGTAAATAATCAATGTTATCCAATAACACTTGATTATCTTAGTTGATAATTGTAATATTGAATATTATCTTTTATCAAAATTAATCGGCTACCCAAGTGCTCAACGAGTACACTTCATATTGGGACTCTCTAAGTTCAGACACGTTCGTCATATAAGCCTAGCTAATATGTACGCAATTCGGCCACCTCCGAATTCAGGAAGAACACGAATGACTTTTCTGATCTATACCAGTCGAGGTTATCACATATGTTTAACAATCTCTCTGTCGTAGGCTATCCGAGTTGTGCTTAGGAAACATAGAATGCACCGTCAAGTTTCTGATGCGTATATCTCATGTCGACATGTCCATGATTTTTTATAACTGATGTGATCCACCCTAGGTGATCAACTTTGGCCAAAGCTTTAAGAATCGTGACTTTACTCACATGGATACCTAAACTCTGTATGGTACACATACAGGCCGACAGATTTTATCATGCTTCACACTTGATTAACGAGTGCATCGGTCTACACCCAATGAATATCTAGAGGCCAGACATGAAAGGTTTCCGACATATATGGCATCAAAGTGTGGAGGATCTCATACAAAATCAATGTTATCCTATAGTCAAAGGATTACATATGCTATTTGACTCGAGGAGATTCTTATTGATGATGGTGTGTACTTCCAACTATTAGGAATCACTTGTGAGTCATTCAGTATTCGGTCTAACCAATACTCACACGTCTATACGTGTTTCCAAAAATATGGTACATCGGGTTAAACCGTTGGAACTCCAATTCCAATATACGACATGTGCTAGTCTTATAGGTTATAGGAATTCGACCGTATTCCAAAATCAACGACTAGGAATATATATACTTTAAGAATATATTACAATAGTAATATGTATCCCAATGTCGGACCACCTAGAGTCAATATTACTACAAGACTATTCTAAGGTCGATGTCATTCTTAGCATATATATACATCAATCTAATATGCATAATGACAATATCATTAATAATGTATGAAATGAAAATTTAGTTATTTTCTTAATAAATAATAAAATGTATAATTCGGATTG
This sequence comes from Zanthoxylum bungeanum, assembly GCA_019454045.1. Classification (NCBI taxonomy): domain Eukaryota; kingdom Viridiplantae; phylum Streptophyta; class Magnoliopsida; order Sapindales; family Rutaceae; genus Zanthoxylum; species Zanthoxylum bungeanum. Next base: position 3,376 of record SKCR01041754.1, on the reverse strand, counting down.
GCACTCCAAGCACCAACTCCAACAACTCCCATTTGCTTAGTGCCAATCTGGATGTTACGTCAGTCTCATCTCCTTCATAGGTTTATCGAATAACTTAAGAGGTAGGCCCTTTGTAAGTGGGTCTGCTATGTTGTATAGTCCTTGAACCTTCAAGACCACTGTGTCTTTTCGTTCAATTATCTCTCAAATTAGGTGATATTTCCTTTTCACGTGTTTAAACTTGGAATATGCTCTCGGTTCCTTAGCCTGCGCAACGACTCCGCTATTATCACGGTATAATGGGATCGAATCTGCAATACTAGCAGCTTCTGAAGCTTCTATAAATTCTGCCTCAGTGATGGAATTAGCTATTGAGCCTTTCTTTGAACATCGCCAACTAACCGCACAACCGATAAGGGTAAATACGTAACCTGATGTAGATTCTCTATCATCTGGATCACCCTGGAAGTCGGAGTCTGTATAACCCTTAACTTGTAACTCATTTTCTCCATATATCAGAAACTTATCCCTATTATCCTTAAGATATTTTAGGATATGTTTCACTGTTGTCCAATGATCATTACTTGGATCAGATTAATATCGACTTGTCACACTGGCGCCGAAACTGATGTCAGGTCTAGAAAATAGCATATCATACATTATGCTTTTAATACAAGAAGAATATGGCAAGTTAGACATCCTAAATTTTTCTTCCTCAGTCCGAGGTGCCATTTTCTTTGAAAGATGTATGCCATATCGGAAAAGTATTGCTGCCTTGCAGTTGGTAAAATCGTACCTTTCTAAAATCTTATCTATGTATGTCGATTACGACAACCCTATAAGCTTCCTAACTCTATCCCGATAGAGTCTTATACCTAGTATATAGGAAGCTTCACCCATATCTTTCATGGAGAAGTTCTTGCAAAGGTAGGATTTCACACTTTGCATCAATCATATATCATTTCCTATGATAAGGATGTCATCTACATACAAGACTAGAAAAACTATCATGCTCCCACTCACTTTCTTATAAACACATGGTTCTTTCTCATTCTTGATGAATCCATATAATCTAATTATCTCATCAAAATGACGATTCCAGCTTCGGGATGCCTGTTTAAGTCCATAAATAGACTTTTGGAGCTTACAAACCAAGTTTGAAGTCTCAATGGATACGAAATCCTCGGGTTGTTCCATATAGATATCCTAGTCTAGGAATACATTTAGGAAATCGGTTTTCACTTCCATCTGCCATATCTCATAGTCGTGATATGTACCAATGGCTAAAAGAATCCTAATGGATTTTAGCATGGCTACTGGTGAAAAAGTTTCCTCATAGTCAATCGCGGGACGTTGAGTGTAACATTTAGCTACCAGTCGGGCCTTAAAGGTTTCCACATTTCCATCGGGACATCGTTTCCTTTTGTAAACCCATTTACATCTTATAGGTTTAACTCCTTCAAGAAGTTCAACTAAGTCTCAGACTTGATTGTCATGCATAGAATCCATCTCAGATTTCATGGCTTTCTGCCATTTTCCCGAATCGATATCCAATATCGCTTCCTTATACGCAGTCAGATCTGTTTCCTCTAAGAGGAAAACATCAAGGCTCACATCAGATGTTAAAAACAATCTCTCATGAGACTTTGATAGTCTATTCGACTTATGTAGAACATGTGTTGTAGATCATTCTCCTAATTAGATCTCTGGTTCCATCTCAGGTTCCTTAATGTTGGGATCAAACTCATCAAGTTCAATCTCTCTACAATTCCCATTTTCTCTCAAAAATTGCTTTTCAAGAAAAGTGGTAAAACGAACAACAAATACATTTCGTTGCTCGGAATCGTAGAATTGATATCCCATGGAATTATCAGGATATCCAACAAGCCTACATTTATACCATCTAGGTGTTAGTTTATCCCGTTGCGCAACTCTAACGTATGCAGGACAACCCAAAATCTTTAAAAGCCTAAGACTTGGATTTCTACCGAACCATATCTGAAAGGGGGTCGTAGAAACAGCTTTCGATGGAACTCTATTAACTATGTGGGCAACAATAAGTAAAATGTAACCCCAAAGGTAATAAGGAAGATATGTATAGCTCATCATTGTTCGCACCATGTCCAATAAATTACGATTTCTACGCTCAGACACACCATTGTGTTGAGGTTTTCCTGGTGGGCTATTTTGGACAAAAAATTCATTCTCCCTTAAATAATTTCTGAATTCTTCACTAATGTATTCACCACCTCGATCTGATCTAAGGCATTGGATGAATTTACTGGTTTGTTTTTCTATTTCATTTCAGAATATTTTGAACTTGTCAAATATTTCTGACATATGTCTCATCAAATACACATATCAATATCTAGACTTATCATCCGTGAAAGTCACGAAGTATGTTGAACCATCATGAGCGGCAAATATGAATAGGACTGCCAGTGTCTAACACTAATCAATTATTTGCATCTAAGGCTGATCGGTGAAATCACACACGTTATGCAAACACACATATCGCTCAAGTAGTATAAAATGTATCTATCCCACGAGGACTTAATACCTTAGCTATTAATTTATGACGTTAAATATTTACGAGTATCTAATAGATTGATTGTTGTTTGGATAGTGATTTTTGCCTGAAACAAGTAAATAAAACACTGCGAAAGTAAATTAAAGGAAAATTCAATATTATAAAACTATCTAGGGTTGTTAATCCTTCCAATATCTTTTAAAGATGAAATGATTATCTCATGTTTGAGCAATATATCGGTTTATTAACCTGGAACACAAAAATATGTAAAAACCTATGTCGATGGTCAGATGCAAACACCCAAAGTAACCCAATTAATCATATGTTTATGTTAACCAAATTACCTGAATTTATTAAGTTTAAGTTCCAATTGTGGCTACCCCCGCCCGACAGGTATATGTCTATCATGGAAGGAAATCTACCTAAGAGTCTATTGCCCCAATGTGAGATAGTGAGCTATTGAGTCTAAGGCTGAAACCTAAAATTCCTTCGTCAAGTTTATTTTAAGTTTACAAAATCAATCTTATCAGTGACCAATTAATAAGAAGCATTAAGATTAAGACTCAATAAATAAACCAATATATTACCCAAGACACAAAATAACCACTTATAAAACAGTGATATTGGAATTCATCACAACCCTAGATAAGGGGTTTAGTTACCACACATATCTAGGATTAATAAAAACATAAATAAAGAAAATGACATAAAGTAAAACTGGAAATTAAAAAGGTAAAATAAACAATAAAATAAAATATTGGGATTAGAGAATCCACTTTTATTACTTCTAATTTAGATATCTCACTTATTATAATATATAAACTTGCATGACATTACCAACCGATCATATAGGCGGTATCCTGATTA
>SKCR01041753.1:0-72296 GCA_019454045.1 Zanthoxylum bungeanum | reverse complement strand
AGTGAAGTCGACGATCTCTTTGTCCTCTTCTCCATGGATTCCTCCAGTGGAGGTTATAGTTTATGTCTCAAACTAGGAGAAGTGTCAAAGGAATTTGTGCATACCTGAATTTCATCATTAAGCTCTTCATTAGACCTATGCGAATGTGCTCATCCTCTACTTCCTTATGTTAGGGTTGGTGCTCAGAGTGCCAATTCGGATCGTATTTATATCCAATTCATAAATACGAACAATTCATTTTTCCATAATATTACTTATTTAATGGTAGCACCTCTTGTCTTTTATATACATATTCAATCTAATTGCGATTAGATATCTAATTATGAATAGATTGAAACTAAATCTGATTTAGTGATACGTTTATATTAGACAAAGACCCTAGGATTTACAATGTAGTGTGCAGTTACAATGTAGTTTGTAATTGATATTGTGAAGCGTTACTATAAGTTGTATATCTTTAAATAAAGTTCATGGTCAAGATTTACTAACACGGGTCGGTTAGTAAAATCCGCTGAGACCAATACATGTCGTATATCGTGACTTGGTCCGACGGTTTATCCCAATGAACCATGAGTCTCGGGAGACTCGTATAGACATGTAGGTGTTTATGTGATAAACACTGAACGACTCACTGAAGATTTCCTAATAGATGGTACACCAACGTCAATAAGAATCTTCTCGAGTTGAGTGAGCATAGTGATCCTTCGACTTGAGATACCAAAGTGGATATATGAGTTATCCTCCGCACTTTGATGGCAGTCACGTCATCGATCTATTTATATCAGACCTCCGCCTGTTCGTTGGGTGTGGACTGATGCTCATGATATCCAGTGCGTATCAAGATAGAATCTGTCATTCCTGTGTACAGGGCATAGGTATCCTACACGTGTTTGCGATCTAGTAAATCCATGGCCGTGGTATAACTTCGGAAGCAAGTTCCGAGTGTTATTTAGAGATCGTAAATTTGAAAGTCGACTATATTATACTATAAGGATTTGACGTTTTTATCTATATCCCAGGTATAATATGGATATCTTGTGACATAGGGATTATACGTATGCAATGACCTCGACTTGCATAGTTTAGCGAGATTATCCGTGGTCGTCATAATTCATGAGTGGGTGAATTATGGACACGAAATTGCATTTCGTGACGGATAAACCTAAACTTAGAGAGTCCCATAATATGAAGTGTACTCGTTGAGCACTTGGACAACACGTTATGAATAATACATATTATTTATAAAACTTCACCGGATTAAATGAGTTAATTCGAATCGTTTAAACGGTTAAACGAAAACACATGCATAAGGGCATTTTTGGGTATTTGATACATAATTTGATTAGATACACATTAATTATTTGTCAAATGAGACTTTGACACATGCCATTAATATATGTATTTATTATTTAATGTAAATAAAAATACATATATTATAATAATTATATTAATTAATTATTTAGATATTTAAATGTTAAATATTTGAATAGTTAAATAATATTCATATTACATAAATGTTATGCAATATGTTTAATTATTATTGATACATGTGGCATGTTTTAATTAAGCTTAAGTGTGTAAATTTGATTTGTCAAACTTAAAGCTTATCTTATCTTGTTTTTAATTTAATAAATTAAAATCCAAAAATGACCATTTTGCCCCTTAGTAAGTCGGTCATCATGTTTTAAAAAAGGAAAATTTTCTTTTCTTCTTTAATGGCCTCCATGGCCGAATACATCCTCCTTAAAAAGGCTCTCAAATATTTCTTGATGATTCAAGATGGAGAATGAAGAAAATCAAGAAAAAAAAAAGCTAAGGAATTAGAGGATTAAAGGTAATTCTACAAATCCCAAAGCTTAGAAAATATATTTCTTGTTTCTTGATGATCTAGTGAGATCCTAGGGTTTCTTCTTTTCTATAAATTTGGGGCTTTTTGGTTTGGAGGTTGAATTGGAAGGCTTTATGCATGTGTTACTGGTTCAATGGTAATTTCCGAAATCGATATCAAATATCGATTCCACTATAAGTCATAGGATAATTTTCTTCGATAAGAAAACAGCAGAACCAATAAGTATCAAATACTTCGCAAATGATTATGACATCCTATTGGATTTATATGGAAGTTGACTAAGGGTCTTTTCATCTTATTAATTACGTAGTTCCATTACAATTCATCATTCTGACATTTGACTTCAATAAGTCAAGTCTTTTCTACAATCGTTAACATCCGATGTTACACACCAAGTAATAAAATAATTTTATTACTCGGGATCATAGAAAATATATTCTATTAATAGAATAAAATATTCTATTAAATAGAATAATGATAAACTCTTACTTGTACCTCCGAGGCGCAAGTACTTTCAATTATATAACCATTATACAATAGAAAGTTTCAAATCTCAAACTTTTCAAAATTCAAATTTTCTACTATACATATCGTATATGTAACTATAGGAACGAATGAAACCTTAATTAAAGAGATGAATTAGTGTTACTGGAGCATAACCCCAAGAGTATTGAAACTAATTCGGTAACACTCAATATCAACGAATCAAATCATATAAGATTCAATTTCTCCCACTGACCAATTCCATCACAATGGAATCGTAGAAGAATAATATTGAGTAAGAATCACATTCATTAAATAACTTTAGAACTATTGCCTTAAATTCATATGTTTGATCATATCAAATATCTTTGAACAATTCAAAGATTCACGATGAATTTCAAATATAGTTTTCAACACTTCAAATAGAATATTTTTGAACTATTCAAAATATTCTATCCGTGTTTCATCAGAAAACATATTGAAAGTTCTCGAACCATTCAAGACGTTCAATATATTTTCTTTTAGAAACATGTAACTAAGTCATGACAATTCATTAACTAAGTTACGAAGTAAAGAAAACTATCTAAGACAATTTCTAATTCATTAAACTATATATTAGTGTAATAAATCTGTGGTCCAATGACGATCATTGGTTATATGAGATTTAATCACATCCTGAATAAAATATTCATTAAATGGATAAGGATATATGGTGTGATCTCGTGTCGGACCATCCTTTACCATACAGAATAAGCATTTAATGCTTATGTAATAAAATCTTATAAAACACTGTTCTAAGTTATTTAGTTAACCGAACATTTTCTAAATGTTTATCTTTTCATTAATGACACTACTAGTCATATCAAAATATGTAACAACTATTTATAAAGAACAAATAACTATCCAATAGTCACAAGTTCTGATATCAAATATCAAAACAGTTATTAAACATTATTTTAGATAATTAGACGGAAGATCTAGTATCCAATACCTATAGTTGTCGTATTGTGAGAATCAATATTCTATATACACAACTATACACATCTCATTTCTTAAGCTTTATAATTTACGTTCAATTATTCACAACAATTGCAAATAATTGATTAGCAAACTGTGTCAGACACGTGACTTCTAAAAGTCACTAAAGCCAAGAAACGTCATTATAAGATAAACAAATACTAATGAGGTTTTCCTAATGCTAGTCAAGAATCTTGAGACATGAACTAAATCAAGTCAATTCTTACTGTATAAGAAACTATTCTTACTAGATAACTATATCCAAAAACAAATATCCTTTTAGATTACCTAATCGTGACTTAGTAACTAAGTCACTAAACATCTTGATTTTGAAGAAAATCGGAACAACAGTTCCCGATTGTTTAAACTAATCTAACAATATCTAAGTCTACTGTCATTCTAGAACCTATTCTAGAAATACGCAACCATAAGTAAAGTCAGAAAATATATTCAAGTAATATGTTATGCAGTGGATTAGAAGTATAAATCTATAAAAAAATATAGAATAAAGGAAAACAAAAACAGAAAATTCCATAAAATTACACACTGCTTTAGTTATGAATTTTTATCCCAGCAGTATCACCCACTAATTTACGTAATACCGTAATCCCCAACGGATAACGGGAATTCAATAATTAAACCGAATTCCAGAGTAAGAGTAGGATCCCATGAATATATTTCAACTCACAGTTTTGGCACGATCTCGTCTACGTATATTCATTAGGTAGACAACTCATTGTCAATCACTCACCAGTGACTCCTGATTTTGGTCTTGACCGTTTCTCGTTATGACGGCTTTGGCACGTTCACAAAGAGGCGTATCAAGGCTTCACTTTCCAATGACAAACTCAAGCTACCGATATAGTCTTGACACCTTTGGCACGTTCAGGATTTCCACTTTCACTTGAATTTGTCTAATATCAATATACAACCGGCATGGATAAAATTCTATCAACTACACCCTCACTGCTTTGGTACGATCTCAGATGCAGCCATAAAAAGTTACCTATAAACCCTATTGACAAGACGGATCAAGAAACATGCATCCAATACACGTTACTTTACAGCCTTATTTTAAGCGGGGATATTCCTCAATGAAGCTTTGCTCTACATCAAATGCAGAATTTTAATCTAAATCATTTTCCAAACAACTCAATTCTACCTTAGAAAACATAACTCAATTTAACAATTAATTTTCTGTTACATTTCCGTTAGCGTAGAACCGAAAAGTCAAGAAACGTATAGATTACATGCATGTGTGAATATTAAAATTTGATTACATATCATATATCAAGCATGACTAATGTAATGGATGAAGCATCAGACCCGCTCTGATACCATTTTTTTTGGGGTTTTGGGCGAAAGGCGCAGCGGAAGCGCGATTCGGGCGAAATCGTAATTTTAAAACTTTTTCAAAATTACTGAACAAATTATTCAATATCTAATATGAATAATTTATTCATATTTCACCTGAATATATTTATTCGATATCAAATAATGACATAAACAAGGTACAAAGTTCGAGAACTTTTACGAAAAATATTTTTCCGCAAAATGACGTAAAATATATTTTTGACCGAACCGACTACCCAACACTTATGGGGACTGCCCAGGTCAGCCCCAATAGTGTTAGGGAAGTTCATGAGCTGCCCGAACAGTGACAAATTCACTGTTTGGACAGCCGTTACCCGGTTGGCTGGAAAGTCACCCGGTAACGCCGTTTTTCACCGTTTTCGCATATTTCAACCCTGAAACAATTTCTGAAATTTGTTCCAAACCTAAAACACATCCAATACATTTATATGACATCAATTCATCAACATAAACCCAGATTTTCCATAACTGATCCAAAAACCAAAAATTCTAATTTTCATGCTTTAAATCCAATTTTTCAAGATTAATCCAATTAATCAAAACACCAATCAAAGTCACCAGACATGAACCACCCAAGAATAATTCTAGGAATTAAAAAAGTGGTCATAATACTCAAGAATGGCAACATATCATCAAATGAACAAATTGGATACATATTACAATAATAGCTCCCAAAACACTTCACACATGCATCATCATTTCCATATCCATCCACCAAAACCAAAAGCCCCAATATTAACAAACAAAGGAACCCTAGAACTATTCTAACAATTCAAGAAAACAAGAAACTAATTTCCAAGCGTAGGATTGTAGAAGATTACCTTTAATCTCTTGATTTCCTAAGCTTTTTCTTGAATTTTCCTTCATTTTTCAACTTGAATCATCAAGCAACTTTGAAACCCATTTCTTTTGGAGACTCTCGGCCAAGGTGGTTAGAATGAGGAAGAAAACAACTTTTTTTAATTTAATAACATGATGACCGGCTCTAGGGTAGTAAATAAGGGTATTTTGGCCATTTTTCACTTTAAACATATGAAATGAATTAAACTTTATAATAGCAAATCAAATTTACACACACAAAGCTTAATTAAATCATGTCATGTGTCACCAATAATAATTAAACATTTTTCATAACAATTATTAAAAAGTTTATCAAATATTATTCAAATATTTAACATTTAAATATTTAAATAATTAATTAATATAATTATTATTATATATGTATTTTATTTACATTAAATAACAAATACATATATTCATGACATGTGTCAAAATCTCATTTGACAATTAATTAATGTGTATCTAATCAAATTATGTATCAAATACAAATACACAATAATTATTAAATAACCAAAATCTCTTAATGCATGTGTTATCATTTAACCGATTAAACGATTCGAATTAACTCATTTAATCCGATGAAGTATTATGAATAATCTGTATTATTCATAAAACGTTGCCCAAGTGCTCAACGAGTAGACTTCATATTGTGAGACTCTCTAAGTTTAGGTTTATCCGTCACGAAATCCAATTTCGTGTCCATAATTCACCCACTCATGAATTATGATGACCACGGATAATCTCGCTAAACTATACAAATTGAGGTCATTGCATACGTATAATCCCTCCGTCACAGGCTATCCATATTATACCTGAGATATAGCTAAGAACGTCAAATTCTTTCTGTATAATATAGTCGACTTTCAATTTATGATCTCTAAATAACACTCGGAATTGATTTCTAAAGTTATACCACGGCCATGGATTTACTAGATTATAAACACGTGTAGGATGCATATGCCCTGTACACAGGACTGACAGATTCTATCTTGATACACACTGGATATCATGAGCATCAGTCCACACCCAATGAACAGGTGGATGTCTGATCCAAATAGATCGGTGACGTGACTGCCATCAAAGTGTGGAGGATAACTCATATATCCCACTTTGGTATCTCAAGTCGAAGGACCATTATGCTCGCTCAACGCGAGAAGACTCCTATTGACGTTGGTGTACCATCTATTAGGAAATCTTTAGTGAGTCGTTCAATGTTTATCAAATAAACACCTATATGTCTATACGAGTCTCCCGAGACTCATGGTTCATTGGGATAAACAATCGAACCAAGTCACAATATACGACATGTATTGGTCTCAGCGGATTTTGTTAACCGACCCGTGTTAGTAAATCTTGACCAAGAACTTTATTTAAAGATATACAACTTATAGTGACGCATCCCAATGTCAATTATAAACTACGTTCTAACTGCGCATTACGTTATAAATCCTAGGGTCTTTGTCAAATATACACGTATCACTAACCAGGTTTAGTTTCGATCTAATCGTAATTGAATATCCAATTGTAATTAGATCGAATATGTGTATAAAAGAAAAGAGGTGCTACCATTAAATAAGTAATATTATGGAAAATAGAATTGCTCGTATTCATGAATCATATATAAATACGATCCGGATTGACACTCCGAGCACCAACCCTAACAATTTCTCCCACTTGCTCTAGTTCCAATCCATAGTATCTTATACACATCTCAATGTATATCACATACTAATGGCCCTCAAGAGCTCGCCTAGCACTCAAGAAATAGGCAACAACAAGTAAGCCCGCTTTAACAAATTGAGTCTGTCCAACAAACTTAATCGTTTTCCTTAGCCAACATCATTCATATTTTGTAGAATCCAAATTCCACATCAATATGACTCAGACGCTATATCAGTATTGTGCCATAGCTACTATGTTGTCTATGTATTTAAAGATCAAATCCAAATACTATGAGACAACCTCAAGCACTACACTAATATAAAACTTATAATCTATAAGATCACTATGCAACTTCATAAGTCAAAACTTCATAAGTTGCAATGAATTCCACTAATACAGTAGAATCAACGGTGACACTCCCACTGCATCTTTTCTGACTTTATATGACATGAACCATCTAATGTCATAATTATGATCAAAACTAATCTGACCTTATGGTTGCAGACTAAATTCTCCATGAATAAGAAACTTATTCTTAATATCTCTAAGATAACAAAGAACATGTTTCATGACCCATCATATGGTCTGCATCATATCAAAATAACTCGTAACAATTACGATTAAATTGATATCTTTAATCGCACATAATATAGTATTCATTATGCCATCATCCTATGATACATAAGATTGACTAGACATTCTAATCAATCTCATTTTCGAAAAAGGTATCATCCTTTACGAAAGATCAATAATATATATATATATATATATATATATAAAAAGATACGTCAACTGTCAAACAGTTATACTAACTGTCATGCATATAGTCTTATTGTGTCCTTTATTAGATCATATCTAATGCACGACTAATGGGAGTATCTCACAAGTCTCTTAGTTTTATATCATAAATAAAACTTTATATCAAATATAACAGAGACTACTCTCACGGAGAAAAGAAGACTTAAGTAATGTTTTACTTTACAAACATCTCATTATTACTTTAATAATGATAATGTCGTTAGGATATATAACCTTAGAAAGAAATTTGTACGCTCCAACTGACCCTACTATCATATATGCATTCCCTATGTTTTTATAAAATCAGACAATCTGACTATCGAAATTAGAGAACAAAAATTTTTGAAAATCTTACCTAAGTCTATAATAGGCTCTATAAGCTAGTATATCAAACTCTGATCTTAGCAGAATACAAACTCTAGGGCCATTCTAGAATGAACTCTTCAAACAAAGAAACCACAACGGATCTCTCATTCGAAGAAAATATTCAGGAACGCCACTTTGTATTTTTTTTTAGCTAAAATACATTGTTTAATATCAACATTAACCAACAGATCTTTAATTGTTCAATTAGTGCGACTAGAGACAAGTTTTCTCAGAATCTACAATAGATTAATGAGTATAACTTTTCTCACTGTCATACTATAAAGGTCAAACCTTTTAACAAGCTCAATTTGCTTTTGTTGCGCAAACAATTTGCACATTTTATGAACAATTCATAACGAAAGCCTAATCAAGTTCAAAACTATATCGTAGTAAGCTATGAACAATCTTAGATTTATGGTTCAATGGTAATTTCCGAAATCGATATCAAATATCGCTTCCACTATAAGTTATAGGATAATTTTCTTCGATAAGAAAACAACAGAACCAATAAGTATCAAATACTTCGCAAATGATACTGACATCCAATTGGACTTATATGGAAGTTGACTAAGGGTCTTTTCATCTTATTAATTACGTAGTTCCATTACAGTTCATCATTCTCACATTTGACTTAAATAAGTCAAGTCTTTTCTAAAATCGTTAACATTCGATGTTACACACCAAGTAATAAAATAATTTTATTACTCGGGATCGTAGAAAAGATATTATATTAAATAGAATGTAATATTCTATTAAATAGAATAAATGATAAAATCTTACTTGTACCTCCGAGGCGCAACTACTTTCAATTATATAACCGTTATACAATAGAAAGTTTCAAATCTCAAACTTTTCAAGATTTGAATTTTCTACTATACATATCATATATGTAACTGTAGGAACGAATGAAACCTTAATTAAAGAGATGAATTAGTGTTACTGGAGCATAACCCAAAGAGTATTGAAACTAATTTGGTAACACTCAATATCAACGAATCAAATCATATAAGATTCAATTTCTCCCACTGACCAATTGTTAGTGTTCCTAGAACATGCCAAGGATCTCTAAGGTGATTTGTGTGTGAATAAATCAAAGAAATTTTCGGAAATACTCACTTTGATCGGATGAAGTTCAAGATTTTTTCTTCTTTGTTGGAAGCTCCAAGCCTTTGATTTGAATTCCAAACTCAATGGTGAGTTTCCCTATCACCTTAGTTGAATCCCAAAGTGCTAGCTTTGATTAAAAAAAATGAAAGAAAAATTTTTCTCTTCCAAGGAGCATGTATTCGGCCAAGAGAGAGATTAATAAGAGAATGAATAGTTTTTTTTTTATTTTATTTTTCCAAAAAAAACATATACAAAAAGTTGGTGTGTGTTGACTTGGTAGGTTTGGGAAGTAAATGCCACATTTACTATTCCATCTACTTACATCACAAATAGTGACAAGTTGATGTAAGTCATGGGTCCCACCCATTTAAATTCCAAATTTAGTTGGCTTACACAACACACTTTGGGCCCGGTTCGTTTAATCCGATTAAACGAATTTTCCGTCGCTTCATAATTAAATCTAATTTAATTAAATAATAATATCCAGTAAAATTATTATGGAAGTCGCTTGCGAATTAATTCTAAATTAATTCGTTCGCTAGAATTAAAATCTAATTTAATTCCATATTGAAATCCAATTTCAATTAATATCTGATATATTATTTTAGCCCAAATAAATAAATTAAATAGAAAAATCCAATTTAACTATTAAATTTATTTTACCGATTAATTCCAAATTAATCGCGTTCTCTCTTCTAGTCGAATTAATCCCAGATTAATTATTGACGCAATTAATCCTAGATTAATTCTCTCTCTGTTAATTAATCCCATATAATTCTTTCCGCAATTAATCGCAGATTAATTTTCTCTCTCATAATTAATCCCAGATTAATTCTGTTCAAGTCAAATGTCATCGGTGAATCTTTGGGAAGCGACCCAAGAGATTCCTGGATATTTTGGCAGTAAATACGGTCATAGGACTATCCGAACATATGTGTACCCGATACCACATTCTTACCGATTTACAATACATGGTTGGCTTCTAGCAAAGCACCATGCCTACCAAATTCTCCAGATATATTCAACATGGATATATATAATCTGTATCAGACGTAATATACTATGTATTACGTATTACGATCCAGTATCAGATGTCACATGCTAGGCCTGGAGCTGGAATTATGTCTGTCCCGTACGAAGCATATATCAGATCACTAGCACTAGTCTCTTTATGATCGGAAAGTCATGACCTAGTCATACTTTCCCGATGGTTATAGCACTATAGAGTACCAGTTCTGTATCCCTGCGTGATCATCATCTCCATATGACTGAAGTGATACTTCCATCTTGACATCACACCCAATACACTACGATTCTCAGTATACCCAGAAGAGGCGTACACAGAACCTATTAAAGCCCCGGACGACCAAAACCAAAGTATACTGATTGTCGCAAGTATTAGCGATGCAAGTCTCAAGTTAAGACCATATACACCTACCCTGATTCGGATTACCATGTACACATAGTTATACTACCAATGAGACTCTGATGGGTCTATCTAGAGCGAAGCTGTTCTCGTACCATCGGACAACAGAACCTCCTATTACACTTGCATGAGTATCCAATACCCAAATATATGAGAACTATATTGTTAAGCTTCCATAACGCGCACAAGTGTAATACTAGCCTATTCCGCATTATCGATGTCCAGTCTCGATAATACTACGACTAGGGATATTTAATGATTAAACCTTACGTGGATTAATATTGTCTATATCTTATTAATCTGGTACTAATCATATGGACTTTTATCATTTATATATCCAAGTAATCCAATTACAAATGATAAAAGAGCAATTTCCTTTGTCACATAGTTAATTTGTACAAAGAACACCATGTCTTTTACAAACAGTGATGCTATGGGTCATAATTGTCCAACAATCTCCCACTTGGCCTATAGCTAATCTCTCAAGTGTCCAACACCTGAACTATGTACGGGTCGCTTATACTTATGCTGAGATATCGCTTTCGTCAGCGGATATCCAATGTTATCATCTGAAACGATCTTTTGATCTTGACATCGCCACGATGTATGATCTCACGAATCAGATGAAACCATTCGAAGTACCACTTGATCATTGATGAGACCATAATTCCTTAGCCTATTCTGCAGCCCAGCTCAGATGTTAACAGAATTACTCCTAATCCAATTAAGAATTTTGTAGATCCAAAATGCTTCTTTTACTGCCTCAGCCGCAACAACATTATCTGCTTTTGTTGTTTAATCGGCAACAGTATCTTGCTTGGAAAATTTCCAGCTCACTATTCCGTTATTCAAACTAAATATGTACCCTTATTGCGACTTACAGTCGTCTTTATCGGTTTGGAAACATGCAGCGGTGAACCCAGTTACCTCAAGTTCTCATTCTCCAATAATTAAGAAGCATCCTTAGTTCATCTAAGATACTAAGATGTTCTTAACATCAATCCAGTGACCATCACCTGGATCGGCCTGATTATGACTCCATATGCTCAAAGCATGAGACATCAGGTTGCGTACATTTTCATAACATACAAGCTGTGGGAGAGTGTCAGTAGCTTCTAGATCTATCCCAGTAGATCTTTATTCCTAGAATAAAGCCTGCTTCTCCCAGGTTTTTCATGGAGAATTTTATGAAAGCCAAGCTGTAATCGATTATAGTATAGGAATGTTATTGCCGAGAAGCAATAAATCATCAACATAAGGACAATGAATGTCAGTGCGCTCCCACTAACCCTATTATATACAGAAGAATCATCTTTATTTTGAATTAAATCATATACCATTATGATTACATCAAAACGATGGTTCCAAGAATTCAATGCTTGCTTCAATCCATAAATGGATCGATTTAACTTGTAAGCTTTATTTGCATGTTTTGGCACGACAAAACTGTCAAGATGTTGCATACAAACATCCTCCAAAAGGTTTCTGTTAAGGAAAGCGGTTTTGTAGTCCAGTTGTCATATTTCATAAATGAAATATGCAGCAATAGCAAGCATTATCCGAATGGATTTAATCATGACAACAGGTGAAAATGTTTCGTCGTAATTGACACTATGTCATTGATGATACCCTTTCTGTACAAGCCTAGCTGAGTACATTTGTATGTTGCCATCCATGTCTGTCTTCCTTGAAGACCATTTGCAACCAATAGGTTTAACGCCTTCTAGTGCATCAACCAATATCCAAACATAGTTCGTATACATGGAATCCATTTCGGACTTCATGGTACTTTGCCATAAAAGTAGTCGATACCTTGTATCACTTCCTCATACGTAGTCGGTCCATCTTCCTCAATAAGATTAACATCTACATGAGGTGAGATCAGAAACCCATACCTCCCAGGTTGTTTTCTGACTCTCTCCGACATACGCGGTTCTTGTGTATTCGAAGATTATGGTAAAATTTCATCCCTGATGAACTGTTCATATTCCGTAAGGGATCGGTGCTTGGAATAGTATCACTCTGATTTTCATCGAGTTCTATTTTCCTCCCACTTACCACTGCATTTAGGAATTCATTTTTGAGGGAAATCGTATGGAGAGCAACAAATACATTGTTCTCTTGTGAGATGTATAAGTACTATACTTTGGTTTCCTTAGGATAACCTACAAATAGGCACTTATCCGATTTGGGTTCTAGTTTGGTATCATCCAAACGTTTAGAGTATGCCCAACATTCCCAAATCTCCAGGAATGAGAAACCCGGTTTCTTTTCTGTTCATATCTGATATGAAGTCGGTCTAACAGATTTTCATGGAACCTTATTCAAAATAAGTATTGCATTGTTTAATGCGTTTCCTTATAAGGAGATTGGTAGCTCAGAGCGACTCATCATTAACCTTACCATATCCAACAAAGTTTGGTTTCTCCGTTCAGACACATCGTCCAACTGAGGTGTTCCGGGAGGAGTCCACTGTAAAAGAATACCATACTCTTTCAAGTAATCTTGAAACTCATATGTTTAAGTATTATCCACCATGGTCCAACCGTAATGTTTTAATACTTTTATCGGTTTGTTTTCTTACTTCGTGTCGAAATTCTTTCAATTTCTCAAAAGTTTCCGACTTGTGTTTCATAAGATACACATAACTATAACGCGATGCCACATCTGTAAAGGTTACGAAGTATTCATATCCACCTCTAGCCTAACTAGAAATGGGCCCACTTACGTCACTATGAACGAGGGCTAACAGATCGGTGGCACTTGCACCTTTACCATGTAAAAGGTGTTTTAGGCACTATGCCTAATAAACAAGATTCATAGACATCATTTGAATTAGGATCAAATCCGTCCTAGTATCCACTCTTCGAAAATGTGGATATACGAGTCTTGTTAATGTGTCCCAGACCACAATGCCACAAATAAGTCTCATTTGATTTACTCAGTTTGAGCCTTTTGTTTGTCATGTTATATTTGAGATTCATTTATATTCGAAATATAAATAATATTATTCACATCTAATGTGTATATCGCAATATCATCTTTATAAACAAAACACCAAGTGTTCGGAACATAAAGGTTACCCGCAACGGGTTAAACTAGATATATAGATAATGTTTCTAGTCAAACTAGGTACATTATAATAATTTCCTAATTTAAGTACCTGCCCAAATGGAAGTTCCAAAACTTACTTTCCCACAGCTAAAAAAGCGACTCTCGTCCCATTTCTGTCTCACAGGTCAATCTTATCTGAAACCAGTCTCCTGCTAATTAGCAGATCCCGCACATCAGTACATATGTATGTACCACACCCAGTATCAAAATCCAATTTTAAAACTAGCAGTGGATATGTTTATAACAAACATACCTGAAGTCGGAGCCTTGCCCGCCTTCACTTTCTTCATGTCTGTCTTATCCATACAGCAGTCACGCTTCCAGTGACCCCGTTTACCACAGTTTAGGCAGACATTTTAGGATATGTCATTTGTCTTCCCAGAAGACTGTGACGATTTTACCTTTGCCTCTTTTCTTCACATCCTCAGAAGCCTTCGGCCAAGCCTTGGCCTTCTGGGATGTCAAAGTAAGATGCGCCTTGCGCTTCTTGCCCTTTTGGAAGCTCTGGCTCTGCCTCATTGAGCATAGCCATTAACTCTCTAAGAGTTTTCTCTTGGTTCATGATGAACCCGCCCCAGCATTCGGGCAGAGACTGTAAGATCAAATCTATGGAAGTCTCGGCCTCGTAGGTAATGCCCAGCTAACCTAGCTGTTCGATGTCAGCAATCATCTACGACACCTAGTGCTCAACATATGTACCCTCTGACATACGCGAGCGAAAGAGCTTCTTTTACAGTTCGTACTTCTAAGATCTAAGGTTAGAATTATGAAGATCCTTTAATTTCAACATCATGGTATAAAGATCTAATCCTTAGTTCTGACGATGAAATTAAAGAGTCATTGCAGCAAGCATAATGGATTGAGCACTAAAGTTATGAGTCTTCCAAAGCTCATGCTCCACTATTTACTCAACTCCGGGCTCAGGCCCGAGAGGTTTCTCTATCAAATAGAGTAACTTCTCAGCTCCCATGACTATCCTGATATTCTTTTTCCAATCTGAAAAATTAAAGCCGTTAAAGACATTTTCACCCAGGATTATGTCATTTGACGCTAATCTTTCAGGTCATCTTGATTGCTATAGTCCAACTATCCAATCAATGATTTCGGGTACAATCAAATGTAATGATTACTATAGTCTAACTATATAACCAACTATAAATGATTGGTTAAATTCAAATGTATTGATTACTATGTCTAATTATATAACCAACTACAAATGAAGTAGTTTGAATACAGTCCAATTGTTTAATTAAAACAACAATTGAATATTAGTCCAACTAATATATATAAATTTAATAACTAAAAATAAAATGAGCGTGTATTGGCAAGTATCTAAACGAAATTGCAAATTTAATATTTGCCTCCCACTATTTTTTGGTGAGCCTCTAACCCTCTGTGGAGTACTCGGGAAACCTAGTTTCCTAGTGGGCTAGGATCCCGTTAAATAACACACAACCTTGACTTTGGCCAACAAACTGTATGAAACTTAACTAGGTAGATCTCTAAGATCAATTGGATCTCATCCAATTCCTAGATCCAGTAGGTGGACCTCCAAGTCCGAAACATATATCCAATATATGTAAATATATCCAATATATTTCCTAACCTGTTTCCTCTGAATCAACTAAGCCTTGGCTTTGGCTCAACAAACTTAATGATTCCAGTTAAGCGTGACCCATTGACAGTGGGAAAGCTTCGTAATCGAAGTCGATGAACTAGAAGTGACCTTGACTTTGGCCAACAAGTCACAACCGCCCAAGACATACGATATAGAACAAAGCTTACGCGGTTCAAACACATCCGCGATGGACAAAGGTCTTGACTTTGGCCAACAAACCAATGCCAATCTTGGATCTTGAGAGAGAACCACTCAATGGAAGGAAAAACGCTTAATATTGAATGAGGATTTTTTGCGTAAATTGGCAACCAATTTATTATCTTTAATTAGGTCTCATCATACACCCTTAAACATGCATTCTAAAAACATAATAAGGCGTGATAAAATTTAATAATGATATGCGGATGGATATATAACAAATTGTTCCTAGAACAAATCTCTCCTACTAGCACTAACTTCTACCCAATTACATAACACTAATAATAAACCTCATTTGCATTGAGGGGAATTGGTGAGAAGAGAAATACATAGAGAATAGAGATAATAGGCTGGACACGCAGGTCCAATTTAAATAAATTCTAAATTTATTACAATAATTTCCAAAATTGCCCTCACCCTTCTAATATCCATCCGATATACATTATTCATACAATACATACAAGTATTCACACAAAGCTTGTTATTCAATCAATCTAATCCAATTAATTAATCTTTGAATTAATGACCATCCAATGTTCATACAACGATTTGATTTGCGCGAGTCCAACTCGTTTAAGAATAAATACTCAAAGTAAGTGTTCTTGAATTATATCGAACTATAATTTTTAATCAAATTTAAATTGTATCCAATACTAATTCATATTTAATTCCAAATTAAATAATTACACTTTCAATAGTGCCTTTTAGACTTGGATTCCAAATCCGGTCCAATTGGGTCTCAAAGGCCTAATTAGCATCCAATACTATTCAATTAAAGTCCAATGGGCTTTTAATTAATTCTTTAGGCATGAGCTTTGGCAATTATGGATCAAACCCAAGATGCCAAGGCCCAATTAGGAATCACCCTATGCCAAAAATTAATTTAGGCCCATTAGACCCAATTAAATCATTAAAGGCCCAATGTCATACTTTGGACTTTATAGAAATGGTTTTAGGCCCAATTGGATCCAACCCAATTAACCAAAACTAAACTTGGCCCAACCAAGCCCATTAAGCCCAATTACAACAAATTAAATTAATACATAATTCCAAATTACATATTAATTCAATTAAAGTGCAATCACCATAATTAATTAATTAACCTAATGTTTCCAAAACATCAATTTAATCTAATTAATCATGCATAATTCTCAAATTCATGTCCAACACAAAATTGGGGTAAAATTAATTCTACAACATGCTTCACACTCACGACAATACATAAAATAACACACAATTTTGATTTCAATCCAATTAAATCAACAATCAATATTCATTTCATGCTTTTAACACATCTAATTGTCAAAATCAAAAAATTACCATGAGTATTAGCCTATGGTTCATATTTGGCCATATAATGGGTTTTGGGGAAAATTAATTTAATCAATTTTTCATAAAATCAAAGATGCACAAATCCAATTCATCATCATCCAAACAAAACCAACTCATCAATTTAGGCAAAATCAAGCTCCAAGCATAAAATCCTAAATTAAAGTTTATAAACCCTAGAATCCAAATCAAGCTTAGAAACCGCTCTGATACCATTGTTAGTGTTCCTAGAACATGCCAATGATCTCTAAGGTGATTTGTGTGTGAATAAATCAAAGAAAGTTGCGGAAATACTCACTTTGATCGTATGAAGTTAAAGACTTTTTCCTCTTTGTTGGAAGCTCCAAGCCTTTGATTTGAATTCCAAACTCAAGGGTGAGTTTCCCTATCACCTTAGTTTACTCCCAAAGTGCTAGCTTTGATAAAAAAAAATGAAAGAAAAAAATTTTCTCCTCCAAGGAGCATGTATTCAGCCAAGAGAGAGATTAGGAAGAGAATGAATAGTTTTTTTTTTTTTTTGTTTTTCCAAAAAACATATATAAAAAGTTGGTGTGTGTTGACTTGGTAGGTTTGGGAAGTAAATGCCACATTTACTATTCCATCTACTTACATCACAAATAGTGACAAGTTGATGTAAGTCATGGGTCCCACCCATTTAAATTCCAAATTTAGTTGGCTTACACAACACACTTTGGGCCCGGTTCGTTTAATTCGACTAAACGAATTTTTCGTCGCTTCGTAATTAAATATAATTTAATTAAATAATAATACCCAGTAAAATTATTACGGAAGTCACTTGCGAATTAATTCTAAATTAATTTGTTCGATAGAATCAAAATCTAATTTTAATTCCGTATTGAAATCCAATTTCAATTAATATATCCGATATATTATTTTAGCCCAAATAAATAAATTAAATAGAAAAATCCAATTTAACTATTAAATTTATTTTACCGATTAATTCTAAATTAATCACGTTCTCTCTTCTAGTCGAATTAATCCCAGATTAATTCTTGACGCAATTAATCCTATATTAATTCTCTCTTGTTAATTAATCCCAGATTAATTCTTACCGCAATTAATCCCAGATTAAATTTCTCTCTAATAATTAATCCCAGATAAATTCTGTTCGAGTCAAATGTCATCGGTGAATCTTTGGGAAGCGACCCAAGAGATTCCTGGATATGTTGGCAGTAAATACGGTCATCGGAATATCTGAACATGTGTGTACCCGGTACCACGTTCTTACCGATTTACAAGACATGGTTGGCTTCTAGTAAAGCACCATGCCTACCCAATTCTCCAGAAATATATTCAACATGAAATATATATAATCTGTATCAGGCGTAGTATACTATGTATTGCGTATTAGGATCCAGTATCAGATGTCACATGCTAGGCCTGGGGCTGGAATTGTGTCTGCCCCGTACGAAGCATATATCGGATCACTAGCAACTAGTCTCTTTATGATCGGAGAGTCAAGACCTAGTCATATTTTCCCGATGGCTATAGCACTATAGAGTACCAGTTCTGTATCCCTAAGTGATCATCATCTCCATATGACTGAAGTGATACTTCCATCTTGACATCACACCCAATACACTATGATTCTCAGTATACCCAGAAGAGTCGTACACAGAACCTGTTAAAGCCCCGGACGATCAAAACCAAAGTATACTGATTGTCGCAAGTATTAGAGATGCAAGTCTCAGGTTAAGACCATATACACCTACCCTGATTCGGATTCCCATAGACACATAGTCTTACTACTAATGGGACTCCGATGAGTCTATCCAGAGCGAAGCTGTTCCCGTACCATCGGCAAACAGAACCTCTTATTACACTTGCATGAGTATCCAATACCCAAATATATGAGAACTATGCTGTTAAGCTTCCATAACGTGCGCAAGTGTAATACTAGCCTATTATGTATTATCGATGTCCAGTCTCGATAATACTACGACTAGGGATATTTAATGATTAAACCTTATGTGGGTTACTATTGTCTCATATCTTATTAATCTCGTACCAATCATATGGACTTTTATCATTTATATATCCAAGTAATCCAATTACAAATGATAAAAGAGCAATTTCCTTTGTCACATAGTTAATTTGTACAAAGAACACCATGTATTTTACAAACAGTAATGCTATGGGTCATAATTGTCCAACACCAATTCCATCACAGTCGTAGAAGAATAATATTGAGTAAAAATCACATTCATTAAATAACTTTAGAACTATGGCCTTAAATTCATATGTTTGATCATATCAAACATCTTTGAACAATTCAAAGATTCACAATGAATTTCAAATATAGTTTTCAACACTTCAAATAGAATATCTTTGAACTATTCAAAATATTATATCCGTGTTTCATCAGAAAACATATTGAAAGTTCTCGAACCATTCAAGACGTTTAATAAATTTTCTTTTAGAACCATGTAACTAATTCATGACAATTTATTAACTAAGTTATGAAGTAAAGAAAACTATCCAAGACAATTTCTAATTCATTAAACTACATATTAGTCTAATAAATTTGTGGTCCAATGACGATCATTGGTTATATAAGATTTAATCACATCCTGAATACAATATTCATTAAATGGATAAGGATATATGGTGTGATCTCGTATTAGACCATTCTTTTCCACACGAATAAGCATCTAATGCTTATGTGATAAAATCTCATAAAGCATTATTCTAAGTTATTTAGTTAACCGAATATTTTCTAAATGTTTATCTTTTCATTAATGACACTACTAGTCATATCAAAATATGTAACAACTATTTATAAAGAACAAATAACTATCCAATAGTCACAAGTTCTAATATCAAATATCAAAAAAGTTATTAAACATTATTTTAAATAACTAGACGGAAGATCTAGTATCCAATACATATAGTTGTCGTATTGTGAGAATCAATATTCTCTATACACAACTATACACATCTCATTTCTTAAGCTTTATAATTTACGTTCAATTATTCACAACAATTACAAATAACTGATTAGCAAACTGTGTCAGACACGTGACATCTAAAAGTCACTAAAGCCAAGAAACGTCATCATAAGATAAACAAATACTAATGAGGTTTTCGTAATGCCAGTCAAGAATCTCGAGACATGAACTAAATCAAGTCAATTCTTACTGTATAAGAAACTATTCTTACTAGATAACTATATCCAAAAACAGATATCATTTTAGATTACCTAATCGTGACTTAGTAACTAAGTCACTAAACATATTGATTTTCAAGAAAATCAGAACAACAGTTCCCGATTGTTTAAACTAATCTAACAATGTCTAAGTCTACTGTCATTCTAGAACATTTTCTAGAAATACGCAACCATAAGTAAAGTCAGAAAACATATTAAAGTAATATGATATGCAGTGGATTAGAAGTATAAAATCTATAAACAATATAGAATAAAGGAAAACAAAACAGCAAATTCCATAAAATTACACATTTCTTTAGTTATGGATTTTTAACCCAGCAGTGTCTCCCACTACTTTACGTAATATCGTAATCCCTAACAAAGAATGAGAATTAAATAATTAAATTGAATTCCATAGTGAGAGTAAGATATCCATGAATATATTTCGACTCACAACTTTGACACGATCTCGTCTACGTATATTCATTAGGTAGACAACTCATTGTCAATCATTCACCACTCACCAATGACTCCTGATTTTGGTCCTGATCGTTTCTTGTTATAACAGCTTTGGCACATTCATAAGGAGGCGTATCAAGGCTTCACTTGCCAATGACAAACTCAAGTTACTGATGTAGTCCTGACAGCGTTGGCACGTTCAGGATTTCCATTTTCACTTGAATTTGTCTAATATCAATATACAACCGGCATGGATAAAATTCTATCAACTACACCCTCACTGCTTTGGCACGATCTCAGATGCAGCCATAGAAAGTTACCCATAAATCGTATTGACAAGACGGACCAAGAAACATGCATCCAATACACGTTACTTTACAACCTTATTTTAAGCGGGGATATTCCTCAAGGAAGTTTTGCTCCACATCAAATGCATAATTTTAGTCAAAATCATTTTCCAACAACTCAATTCTACCTTAGAAAACATAACTCAATTTAACCATTAAATTTCTGTTACGTTTCCGTTAGCGTAGAACCGAAAAGTCAAGAAACGTATAGATTACATGCATGTGCGAACATTAAAATTGGATAACATATCATATATCAAGCATGAATCATGTAATGGATGAAGCATCAGACCTGCTCTGATACCATTTTTGTTGGGGTTTTGGGCGAAAGGCGCAGCGGAAGCGCGATTCAGGCGAAATCGTAATTTTAAAACTTTTTCAAAATTATTGAACAAATTATTCGATATCTAATATAAATAATTTATTCATATTTCACCTGAACATGTTTATTCGATATCAAATAACGACATAAACAATGAAGAAACTTCGCGAAACGTTTGCAAAAAATGTTTTTCCGTAAAATGACGCAAAATACATTTTTGACCTAACCGACCCCCAACACTTATGGGGACTGCCCAGGTCAGCCCCAATAGTGTTAGGGAATTTCATGAGCTGCCTGAACAGTGAAATATTCACTGTTTGGATAGCCGTCACCCGGTTGGCTCAAAAGTCACACGGTAACGCCGTTTTCACCGTTTTCGCATATTTCAACTCCGAAATAATTTTCGGAAATTGTTCCAACACCCAAAACATACCAATACATTTATATGACATCAAATTCATCAACATAAACCCAGATTTTCCAGAAATGAACCAGAAACCAAAAATTCCAATTTTCATGCTTTAAATCCAATTTTTCAAGATTAATCCAATTAATCAAAGCACCAATCAAAGTCACCACACATAAACCACCCAAGAAAAATTCTAGCCATTACAAGAGTGGTAATAACACTCTAGAATGGAAACATATCATCAAATGAACAAATTGGATACATATTACAATAATAGCTCCCAAAACACTTCACACATGCATCATCACTTCCATATCCATCCACTAAAACCAAAAGCCCCAATATTAACAAAAAAAGGAACCCTAGAACTATTCTAACAATTCAAGAAAACAAGAAACTAATTTCCAAGATTATGATTGTAGAAGATTACCTTTAATCTCTTGATTTCCTAAGCTTTTTCTTGAAATTTCCTTCATTTTTCAACTTGAATCATCAAGCAACTTTGAAACCCATTTCTTTTGGAGACTTTCGGCCATGGTGGTTATAATGAGGAAGAAAATAATTTTTTTTTTAATTTAATAACATGATGACCGACTTTAGGGGTAGTAAATAAGGGTATTTTGGTCATTTTTCACTTTAAACATATTAAATGAATTAAACTTTATAATAGCAAATCAAATTTGCACACACAACGCTTAATTAAATCATGTCATGTGTCACCAATAATAATTAAATATTTTTCATAATAATTATGAAAAAATTTATCAATTAATTATTCAAATATTTAACATTTAAATATTTAAATAATTAATATAATAATTATTATTATATGTATTTTATTTACATTAAATAACAAATACATATATATTCATGACATATGTCAAAATCTCATTTGACAATTAATTAATGTGTAT
This sequence comes from Zanthoxylum bungeanum, assembly GCA_019454045.1. Lineage (NCBI taxonomy): Eukaryota > Viridiplantae > Streptophyta > Magnoliopsida > Sapindales > Rutaceae > Zanthoxylum > Zanthoxylum bungeanum. The sequence goes on along the minus strand of SKCR01041753.1, from coordinate 49,498 downwards.
CTAATCAAATTATATATCAAATACAAATACACAATAATTATTAAATGACCAAAATCTCCTAATACATGTGTTATCGTTTAACCGATTAAACGATTTGAAATAACTCATTTAATCCGATGAAGTATTATGAATAATCTGTATTATTCATAAAATGTTGCCTAAGTGCTCAACAAGTACACTTTATATTGTGGGACTCTCTAAGTTTAGGTTTATCGGTCACGAAATCCAATTTCGTGTCCATAATTCACCCACTCATGAATTATGACAACCACAGATAATCTCGCTAAACTATACAAGTTGAGGTCATTGCATACGTATAATCCATCCATCACAGGCTATCCTTATTATACCTGAGATATAGATAAGAATGTCAAATTCTTTCGGTATAATATAGTCGACTTTCAATTTACGATCTTTAAATAATACCCGGAACTGATTTCTGAAGTTATACCACGGCCATGAATTTACTAGATCGTAAACACGTGTAGGATGCATATGCCATGTACATAGGACTGACGGATTCTATCTTGATACGCACTGGATATCATGAGCTTCAGTCCACACCCAACGAACATGAAGAGGTCTGATCTAAATAGATCGGTGATGTGACTGCCATCAAAGTGTGGAGGATAACTCATATATCCCACTGTGGTATCTCAAGTCAAAGGACCACTATGCTCACTCAACTCGAGAAGACTCATATTGATGTTGGTGTACCATCTATTAGGAAATCTTCAGTGAGTTGTTCAATGTTTATCAAATAAACACCTAGATATCTATACGAGTCTCCCGAGACTCATGGTTCATTGGGATAAACCATCGGACCAAGTCACGATATACGACATAACTGGTCTCGGCGGATTTTGCTAACCGACCCGTGTTAGTAAATCTTGACCAGGAACTTTATTTAAGGATATACAACTTATAGTGACGCATCCCAATGTCAATTACAAACTACGTTGTAAATGCGCACTATATTGTAAATTCTAGGGTCTTTGTCTAATATACACGTATCACTAAACCAGATTTAGTTTCAATCTAATCGTAATTGAATATCCAATCGTAATTAGATCGAATATGTGTATAAAAGACAAGAGGTGCCACCATTAAATAAGTAATATTATGGAAAATGGAATTGCTCGTATTCATGAATCGGACATAAATACGATCCGGATTGGCACTCCGAGCACCAACTCTAACATCATGTGCATTGGGTGGTCGGTTTGGTCAAAAACGCATTTTATGCCATTTTACGGAAAAATATTTTTCGTAAAAGTTTCGCGACGTTTCTTAAATATTTATGTCGTTATTTGATATCGAATAAATATGTTTAGGTGAAATATGAATAAATTATTCATATTGGATATTGAATAATTTATTCGGTAATTTAAAAGTTTTAGAATTACTATTTCACCCATACCGCGAGCTTCCGCTACGCCCGCATCAAAACCCCAACACCTTATAGCTGACTGAGATGGCATTGCAGAATTCTTTTCCTGACTTTCTAGGGGTTTCTTCTATGTTACTTGGGTAGGCTCATTGTGGCCTCTGACTTTGATTAATCGCAAGTTGTCCAATTTGGATTTTCAATGCTCGTATTAAGGCTGCTTGACTTTGTACCAACATTCACATCATTACGCAGCTTTGATGTACTAATAGGAGGAAAATACCCGGCAAGGAACTTGGTTGCCAAGTCCATCCATGTAGTGATCGATCCAGCTAGCAATTACTGAAGCCATCCCTCAGCTCTGTCGTTCAATGAATATTGGAAAGCTCACAGGCAAACCACATCTTCTGCCCCTCTATTGAAGTTGAAAGTGTTGTATATTTCTATGAAATTACGCACGTGTGCATATGGATCTTCCCACCCCCAAATTGCATTGATTGTTGTATCATTTGAATAGAGGTCTTGATGTCGCAGGCGTTGGCCTGAAGGGGTGATAGGATAAAATAAGATATAAGTCCATCAATGATCAATATCGTCCTGTCTCGAATTATGATAGGTGCTGCTATTGGCCGTCGTTCAGACTGATTGTCGTTTATGATGCTTGGAATCAAAAGAAAAGGAAAAGAAAAAAAGAAAAATAAGGGGTGTTTAGCTAAGCAAGTAAATTATTGTCCTAGTATTAATAATGAAAAATAAATTAAGTCATCGGCAACGATGCCAAAAACTTGATCGTGATATTATATATCTAGCACGCAAGCACACGTATCGTTCAAGTAATATAGTGATTGAAAGTCGGATGTCGAACCCATAAGGATATAATACTTCTCTTATTAATAAAAAGATTACTCTACTAAACTTATACTAAACTATTGAGAAAGAAAATTGATTTGATGATTTAATTGAAAAGTAAATAAAAAATAAACAATACTTTTGGAGATAAACTATACGAGCGAGAAAAATTTAGGGTTGTAACTTCACCTAAGCACGCAAATAATAGGTTCAGATTCTTTTCATTCATTTGATAGTTATTAATTATTAACTTAAAATACTAAACTATCTACAAGCCTCTTTCGATGGTCAAGTAGAAATATTCAATTTAAATCAATAACTATATATTTATATTAATTAACTTAAACCAAATTCATTACGACCAGGTTCTAATATTGGCTACACATGCTCTGCATATATATTTCTATCCTACAAGGAAATCTATTCAATGAATAAGATCAAACACTATTATTCCTATTGCTAACCCAAATTCCCTCTGTCGAGTTCCTAAGGATTTACCAAGAATATTTTATTGTTGGCCAAAAAAATAAAATAAGCATCAAAGCACAAAAAATAATAAATAACAAATAACAAATTAAATTAATTAAACATGCTCGAGATCCATTACAACCCTAAATTTAATGAATTAACTACTCATAATATTCAATAAAAATAAGCTAATCATTAATACAAGGCAAAGAAAGCATAGAAGATAGAGCTAGAGAGAAAATGGAAGAAAGAAACTCTGGTTTACAGTCTTCAAACTCCAACACCAGTTGATGCAATCGTTCTTGCCTTACTCTAGGTGTTCTTCTATGCACTTGGAGGCTCCAAAATATGTTATGAGACTTGATTATAGGTTTTTGGGATGAACTATGCTTATATAAGAGGTTTAGTTTTGGACGAATCTGGGAAACATCTCTCGTGTACTAACATTGGCGCGTCGCGACACTGATCAATCAATTTAATATTCTGTCTAAATTTGTAAAGGCACTTTTGATCCACGGTTAGCATTGGGACGTGCGTTTTGACTCTGAATTTTACTCGATTTGCTCTGTATCTTGCCATTTTTATCCATAATAAAATCTATTGAGTCGTGATATTATTTTGACCTGCAAAGCGCATCGAAAACACATCAGTTTGCTCATAAAACTTGATATCACTCACAAAACATTAAAATAAAGGGACGGGAAATATATGGATATTAACCGCTCATCTGTTAGCAACTCACATCTTTAATCTTCTTTATCTCTTGTGAGTACTCAAGTGGTGGTGTTAAAACCTTCAAATATTTCAAACACTTGTGGTTGTGAAATCTCTTGTTGAATGGGCATACTGAAAATTGTGAATTTGTGTCAAGGTTTAAGAGTGAACCTAGAGATAAAACTCTTATTATTGTAAAAGATTTAGAGAGAGCCTATGTATAAAACTCTTGTGTAAAGATTTGAGGTGAACCTATGTACAAAACTCTTGGTTTGTGAGTCATGGAAATTTATCGGTGTAAAGTATGGAATCACATTTATATAGTGGAATGCTTCAAGCGTGGCTTGTAAGAGTGGATGTAGACATTGGTGGCCGAACTGTTAGGTTTATATCTAGGTCCCAAGATCAAACAAGACATGAAATACATGTGTGAAGACATCAACGGAGGTAGCGGAATACTCACATTGATCGGTTGAGAGATGCGGCAAGCAACAAAACTTGAAAAACCGCACTGCCAAGGGCGTGACTGCAGTGATGTTGCTCACTGTTTTGGCTTCAAATTTGGTCCTTCGTCAAGCTCCATGCTTCGTCGAACGGATCCCGCCTCATTGGTGAACCTCCCTAACACCTTCGCAAGTCTCGTAAGTGTGCTAGCACTTGCGTTTTTGCATTAAAACACACTCATTGCTTCCCATTTAGCTCACGCCAGTGAGCAGTGAAGAAGAAGAAATGAAGCCCTTTTGGGCGTAAGAAAGAGAGAAATGGAGGAGAGAAATTGTGTATTAGTTAGTCAAAGCATTTTCCAAAAAGCTTTATATATATTTTCCAAGAAAATATAATAAAACAATTACCAAATAATATATAAAATAATCAAAAGGTAAATGTCTCACCAACTTACAATATTTCACCAAAACACATCACTATTCATTTTCACTTTATTAAAGTGACTTGATGTGTGTCAATCACTCAATCAATCAATCACATCAATCAATCACATCACTCAAAGTGACATTTGATTTGACGTTTGATGTGACGAATGATTTGACGCTTGATGTGACTTGCGTCGCCGCACTCGAATTCGAAATACGAATGCGCTCGCAATCACACTCGGGCTCGGGTTCACTAGTTCTCAATTAGCGAATTTTTCGTCGCGTCGTAATTAAATGATTACGCCTAGGGAATTCACTATTCACGTCGCTAACGAATTAATTCTAAATTAATTCGTTTGCCCGAATTAAAATCTAATTTTAATTCCGCGTCGAAATCTAATTTCGTTTAATATATCGAATATATTAATTTACCGATTAATTCTAAATTAATCATTCTCTCTCTTTAGACGATATTTTATCCCAGATAAAATATCTCCGTAATTAATCCTAGATTAATTTTCTCTTTCTTCTATATAATCCCAGATTATTAATGAGTGCGAGTTATGCGTCATCGGTGCATTATCGGGAAGCGACCCATGAGATCCCTGGATAATTCGGCAGTAAATACGGTCGTCGGAGTATCCGAATCACGTACGTACCAAGTACTACGTTCTACCGATTTACGAGACAAGATCGGCTTCTAGCAAAGCACGAAGTCTACCCAATTCTCCGGTCATATTCATCTAAGAATATTTAAGATCTATATCAAGCGTAGTATACCAAGTATAGTATATTGGCCCAGTATCGGATAGTCACGTGCTAGGGCTGGGGCTGGATAAGTGTCTGCCCCGTCCGAAGCACATTTCGGATGTCTGGTAACTAGTCTCTATAATCGGATATACATGACCTTGTCATAATATCCCGATGGCCGGCCAGCACTTAAGAGCACTAATACCGTATCCTGCGTGACATCATCTCCACTATGACTGGAGTGATACTTCCGTCTTGACATCACACCCAATACTCTACGATTCTCAATATACCCAGCATTGGCGTACACAGAACCGGTTAGAGTCCTAGACGACCTCAACTAAAGTATATTGATTGTCGTAAGCATTAGCGGTGTAAGTCTCAGGTTAAGACCATACACACCTACCCTGATGTCGGACTCCCATAGACACATAGTCATAATACCAATGGGATTCCGAGGGGTCTATCCAGAGCGAAGCTATTTCCCGTACCATCGGTGAAACACAACCTCCTATCGCACTTGCATGAGTATCCAATACCCAAATATATGAGAACTATGCTGTTGTGCCCTCACAACGCGCACAAGTGCAATACTAGCCTATTCCGCATTATCGATGTCCAGTCTCGATAATACTACGACTAGGGATATTTAATGATTAATCCTTCGTGGACTGATACTGTCTCATATCATCTCAATCCAGGAACTAATCATATGGACCTCTCTTCATTTATATATCTAAGGTGATCTAATCACAAATGATGAGAGTGCAATTTCCTTGTCACATAGTTAATTTGTACAACAACACTATGATCTGTACAAATAGTGACGCTATTGGTCATATTATCCAACAATCTCCCACTTGGCACATAGCCAGTCACTCAAGTGTCGTACACCCGAACTATGTACGGTTCGCTCAAATTGCTGAGAATAGGTTTTCGTCAGCAGATTTGCATGATTATCGTCTGACGCGATTTATATGATCATCACATCGCCACGATGTATGATCCGAACGAATCAGATGAATATAGAAGTATATATCTGGATCGTCGATGAGACCTTTAATTCTTTAGCCTTGTGCTGACGCCTAGCTCAATTGCTAACAGAACTATATCTAATCTAATTAGATTTATTATCGACCCAAATGGCTTCTATTGCTGCCTCAGCCGCAGCAATAATCCGCATTTGTTGTTTATTCGGCAACAGTATCTTGCTCGGAAGATTTCCAGCTCACTGTCCCGTTATTCAAACTTTATAGTACCGCAGTATTTTAACTGTTTGGAAACTTGCGGCAGTGATGCTAGTCACTTCAAGTTCTCCTTCTCCATAGTTTTAAGACATCATCTTTTAGATCTCTGAGATACTAACAGATGTTCTTAATTTCAATCCAGTGACTAACACTTGGATTGATCTGATTGTGACTCCATATGCTCAAAGCGTATGAGACACCATATCAAGTACATTTTAAATGTACAATTTCCCAGAGAGTGTTAACAACTCCAAATCTATCCCAGTAGATCTTTATTCTTTGAATAAAGGTTGTTACTCCCAAGAATTCTACGGAGAATTTCTATGAAAGCCAAGCTTTCACCAATTGCTTTATGGGAATTTCATTATCAGTGCTCTCCCACTAACCTCCTTATATACACAAGAATCATTTCGTTTTGAGTCAAATCATAAACCATTATGATTACATCAAAACGTCAGTTCCAAGAACCTTATGCTTGCTCCATTCTAAATATGAATCGAATAACCTGCAAACCTTGTTTTTCGGTTATAAAAAATCGTCAGGATGTTGAAAATATCCTCCAAAAGGTTTCCTTTTCAGGAAGGCGATTTTGATCTTTAACTAACACATTTCATAAATGAAATATGCAGTATCAACAAGCATCATCAAAATGGATTTACTATGGCAACAGGTAAAAGGTTGAACCGTTATTAACATAATGTTGATAACGATACCTTTCCGTCACAAGCCTAGCTTTGTACGTTGGTATGTTGCCATCCATGTATGTCTTCCTTGAAGACGTTTACAGTACCAATAGGCACAATGCCTTACGGTACAACAACTAGTATCCAAACATAGTTGTTATATATGGTATCCATTTCGGACTCATGGCACTTTGCCATAATAGGGAGTCGATACCTCGTATTACTTCCTCAAAACGTAGTCGGTTGGTATACCTCCACAAGATTAATATCTTTATGAGGTTACATCAGAAACCCATACCCCAGGTTGTTTTCTGATTCTCTCCGATCTACGCGGTTCTTGTGTATTCGAAGATTAATGGTACAGATTCATCATTGATGAACTGTTTGTGTTCCTTTAAGGACTTCGTGCCTTGAATAGTATTACTCCGATTTTCATCGAGTATCACTATCCTCCCACTGACCACTGCATATCGGTGTTCCTCTTAGGAAAACCGCATGGTGAGCAACATTATATTGTTCTCATGTGATATTTATAAGTACTATACTTATGGTTTCCCTTAGGATAACCTATAATTGACACTTATCCAATTTGGGTTCTAGTTTGGTATCATCCAAACGTTATGCCCGGCATACCCAAATTATTAGGAATGAGAAACCCTGTTTCTTTCCTGTTCATATCCTATATGACATCTGTCAAACAGATTTATATGGAACCTTATTCTAAATAAGTTTTGCACTGTAAATACATATCCGTTGAAGGAAATGGTAGCTCAGAGCGACTCGTGATAAACCTTATCATGTCCAACAAAATTCGGTTTTTAGTTTGGACACACCGTCAAACTGACGTGTCTCGGGAGGAGTTCTCATCTGAAAGAATACTATACTCTTTCATGTATATTTGAAACTTACTGCTTAAGTATTTTCATTACGGTCTTACCGTGACGGCATAATACTATAGTCGATCTGTTTATCTACTTCGTGTCGAAACTCTAATAGTTTCCGATCTGTTTCTTCAAAAGAAACACATAACCATAACGTGATGCCACATCCGTTAAGGTCACGAAATATTCATGTTCACATCTAGCCTAGCTAGATATGCGCCCACTAACTTCACCATGAATAGGGCTAACAGATCGGTGGCACTTACATTATTACAAGTAAATAGTGTTTTAGGTACTTTACCTAATAAACTAGATTCGTAGACTTTATTTGAATAGTCAAATCATCCTAGTAGTACCCACTCTTCAAAAGTACGGATATACGAGTCTTGTTTAATTCTGTCCTAGACAACAATGCCACAAATAAGTCTCTACTTGATCAAATCAATTTGAGCTATTTATTTGTCATTTTATATGTTTTGAGATTATATTCAAAATATAAATTCTGTTATTCACATCTAATGTGTTTATCTCAGTATCATCTTTATATAATGAAACACTTAGTGTTCTAGAATATAAAGGTTATCCACAATGGATTAAACACTGATATAGAGATAATGTCTGTCACTTACTCAAACTAGTCACATTATAACAGTTCCTAATTTAAGTACACACCCGAAGGGTAGTTCCTAAACTTAGGTATCTACGGTCGAAACAGCGACTTTCGTCCCGTTTCCGATTCACAGAGCAATCTCAGCTTGAAGTCAGTATCCTGCTCAAAACAGATTCTGAACATCAATACATATATTTTATGTACCACACTAAGTATTTAAAATCTAATTTCAATACTAGTTGTGAACATAACTTTGACAAACATTTTTAAAGTCAGAGCCTTGCCCTTTCTTTAATTCCTTCGTGTCTGCCATATCCAAATGGTAGTCACTTTGTGATATGTCAATTATCCTTTTCAATATTTCAGGAACCTTAGGCCAAGCCTTGGGTTTTTAGAATATCGAAACGATGTGCACCTCGTGCTACATGCCCAATTGCAAACTTTGACTTTTCACCTCTAGAATAGTCAATTAATTCTCCAAGAATTATTTATTGCAATTTTAATACTTCTTAAATCTAAATTAGATTTATGACAAGTATATTAAATTAAGCACTAAAGTCATCATCACATAAATCTTCCAAAGATTTTATGCTCTACTTATTTTGCTTAATTTTGGGCTTAAGGTATAATAAGTTATTTTATCAAAAAGTAACCTATTATTTATCCCAATTTGAAAATTAAATCATTTAAAATATTTTAATCCCAGATTATATTTAAATATCCAACTTTTCAATTTTATCTTGATTTCAATAGTCCAACTATTTAATCAACTTCATTAGTGGTACTATATATTATAATGATTATAATAGTCCAACTATATAATCAAATATAATCCAAATTAATTAACCTCAATTATATTGATTACTATAATCCATTATAAAATCAACTGTAAACTGAAATTAATTAATTCAAATATATTGATTAATATAATCCAATTATATATAATCAAGTATAATACAGTCCAACTGTTTATTAAAACAACATTAAATATTAGTCCAACTAATACTTTTAATATATATGACGAGTGATATTTGTTTGAGCTCGTATGGCGAGTAATTGAACGAATATTGAAAATTCAATTCTTGCCTCCCACTATTTTTCGTCGAGCCTCTAACCCTCTGTCGAGTACTCGGGAAACCGTGTTTCCTAGTGGGCTAGGATCCCGTTAAATATCACACAATCTTGACTTTGGCCAACAAATGTATGATAATTAACTAGGTAGATCTCGAAGATCAATTGGATAACATCCAACTCCTAGATCCAGGAGGTGGACATCCAAGTCCTAAACATATATCCTATATATGCCTATATATCCAATATATACCCTAACCTTTTTCCTCTGAATCAACTAGGCCTTGGCTTTGGCACAACAAACCTAGTGATCCCAGTCAAGCGCGGACCTATTGACCATGGAAGCTTCGTAATCAATGTCGTTGGACAAGAAGTGGTCTTGACTTTGGCCAACAAACACAACTTGGACAAGACACCAATATGGAACAAAGCTTCGTGATTCAAACACATCTTCGACGGACAAGGGCTTGACTTTGGCCAACAACCCATGCCAATCTAGGATCTTGAGTAAGAATCACTCAATGGAAGGAAAAGACGCATGATATTTGATGGGGCTTTTCGCGTGCAAATTGGCTACCAATTTCATTATCTTTTAAGGTCTCATCATCATATACCCTTAAACATGCATTCTAAATACATAATAAAGCGAGTATGAAAATAAATAATAATGATATGCGGATGGATACTTAACATTTTGATCCTAGATCAAATCTCTCCCTTTCTCACTCAAGCTAGCACTTGTATTACTTCTACCCGTTACACTACACTTCTAAAGAACCTCATTTACATTGAGGGGAATAGGTGAGAAGAGAATACAAAGAGAATAGAGGTGATAAGGCTGGACACGCAGGTCCAATTTAATAAATCGAATTATTACAACAATTTCCAAAAATTGCCCCACCCAACTAATATCCATCCAATATACATTATTCATTCATCACAACCATGTATTCACCCATAAGCATGCTATCAATCAATCTCAAATTAATTAATCTGATAATTATGTGATCATCCAATGTTCAAACAACGATTTGATTTTGCTCGAGTCAAACTCGTTTTTGCGAATAAGTACTCAAAGTACGAATTCTTGAATTAAATTAAACTACAACATTAAATCAAATTTAATATGTATTTAATACTAATTCACTATTCAATTCCAATTTAAATATTACACTTTATTTAATAAACCTTTTCGACTTAAATTCCAAATTTAATCGCATCGGGACTCAAAGCCCGATTAACGTCCAACGTCAATTCAATTCAAGTCTAATGGGCTTTAATTAATTTCTTGAAGGCGTGGGCTTCGGCAACCAAAGCCCAATCAAGGAGTAACCCCATAAGCCCATAAATCAATTTACGCCCATTAGGCACAATTAAACTTTAAAGGTTCATTAGTCGCATTTGGGCTTTATGGTAGTGGTTTTGGGCCCAATCGGATCCAATCCATTTGGCCTAAACCCATCTTGATAAAATCAAGCCCAATAAGCCCAATTACAACTTAATAAGCCCAAATCCAATTTAAAGGCCTAATTCATTAAATTACACAAATCCAATTTCGCAATTTAATTACCTAAAGTGCATTACATGATTAATCACCCAAATCATATTTCCAAAACATGAAATTGGTCCAATTAATCATGTTCATTATCATCATCACATGTCCAACACATAAATGAAAAAATCAAACCCATTATATGCTTTAAAGCTCTCGGCCAAAGGAGGGATTTTGTGTCCGATTTGGTTTCAATCCAATCGAACCCATAATCGACATTAAATCAACATCCTAAATGATTTCCAACACATCCAATTGTTCAAAAATCAAAATTACCAAGACATTAAAGGGCATATAGAATTCGGCCAACATACATTTTGGGGATTTATGTTCAATTCAAAATTCAATCTAATTGACTTCAAATTAACATCATCCTTCATCATTTATAACTCATCCAATGAATCAAATGGAAAAATTCCAAGGATTCCAAATTATACATATACATTCGGCCAACACTCCAATTTGGGGAAAATTGTTCCAATCACAATTTCAACAAATTGATCCAATCAATCTTAAATTAAACATCATTTTAAACATGCTCAATCAAACAATTTAACCAAATCATGCTCAAATCAATTTACCCAATTTTAAGCCCTACATTTTCATGCTTGAACCTATAGCTCTGATACCATTGTTAGGTTTATCTAGGTCCCAAGATCAAACAAGACATGAAATACATGTGTGAAACATCAACGGAGGTAGCGGAATACTCACATTGATCGGTTGAGAGATGCGGCAAGCAACAAAACTTGAAAAACCCCACTGCAAGGGCGTCAACTGCAGTGATGTTGCTCACTGTTTTGGCTTCAAATTGTCCTTCGTCAAGCTCCATGCTTCGTCGAACGGATCCCGCCTCATGGGTGAACCTCCCTAACACTTCTTCGCAAGTCTCGTAAGTGTGCTAGCACTTGCGTTTTTGCAACAAAACACACTCATTGCTTCCCATTTAGCTCACGCAGTAGCAGTGAAGAAAAGAAGAAATGAAGCCCTTTTGGGCGTAAGAAAGAGAGAAATGGAGGAGAGAAATTGTGTATTAGTTAGTCAAAGCATTTTCCAAAAAGCTTTATATATTTTCCAAGAAAATATATTAAAACAATTACCAATATATATAAAATAATCAAAAGTGGTAATGTCTCACCAACTTAACTATTTCACCAAAACACATCACTATTCATTTTCACTTTATTAAAGTGACTGATGTGTGTCAATCACTCAATCATCAATCACATCAATCAATCACATCACTCAAAGTGACATTTGATTTGACGCTTGATGTGACGAATGATTTGACGCTTGATGTGACTTGCGTCGCCGCACTCGAATTCGAAATACGAATGCGCTCGCAATCACACTCGGGCTCGGGTTCACTAATTCTCAATTAGCGAATTTTCCGTCGCGTCGTAATTAAATGATTACGCCTAGCGAATTCACTATTCACGTCGCTAACGAATTAATTCTAAATTAATTCGTTGCCCGAATTAAAATCTAATTTTAATTCCGCGTCGAAATCTAATTTCGTTTAATATATCGAATATATTAATTTACCGATTAATTCCAAATTAATCATTTTCTCTCTTAGACGATATTTTATCCCAGATAAAATATCTCCGTAATTAATCCTAGATTAATTTTCTCTTTCTTCTATATAATCCCAGATTATTAATGAGTGCGAGTTATGCGTCATCGGTGCATTATCGGGAAGCGACCCATGAGATCCCCGGATAATTCGGCAGTAAATACGGTCGTCGGAGTATCCGAATCACGTACGTACCAAGTACTACGTTCTACCGATTTACGAGACAAGATCGGCTTCTAGCAAAGCACGAAGTCTACCCAATTCTCCGGTCATATTCATCTAAGAATATTAAGATCTATATCAAGCGTAGTATACCAAGTATCGTGTATATTGGCCCAGTATCGGATAGTCACGTGCTAGGACTGGGGCTGGATAAGTGTCTGCCCCGTCCGAAGCACATGTCGGATGTCTGGTAACTAGTCTCTATAATCGGATATACATGACCTTGTCATAATATCCCGATGGCCGGCCGGCCAGCACTTAAGAGCACTAATACCGTATCCTGCGTGACATCATCTCCACTATGACTGGAGTGATACTTCCTGTCTTGACATCACACCCAATACTCTACGATTCTCAATATACCCAGCATTGGCGTACACAGAACCGGTTAGAGTCCTAGACGACCTCAACTAAAGTATATTGATTGTCGTAAGCATTAGCGGTGTAAGTCTCAGGTTAAGACCATACACACCTACCCTGATGTCGGACTCCCATAGACACATAGTCATAATACCAATGGGATTCCGAGGGGTCTATCCAGAGCGAAGTTGTTTCCCGTACCATCGGTGAACACAACCTCCTATCGCACTTGCATGAGTATCCAATACCCAAATATATGAGAACTATGCTGTTGTGCCCTCACAACGCGCACAAGTGCAATACTAGCCTATTCCGCATTATCGATGTCCAGTCTCGATAATACTACGACTAGGGATATTTAATGATTAATTCTTCGTGGACTGATACTGTCTCATATCATCTCAATCCAGGAACTAATCATATGGACCTCTCTTCATTTATATATCTAAGGTGATCTAATCACAAATGATGATGAGAGTGCAATTTCCTTGTCACATAGTTAATTTGTACAACAACACTATGATCTGTACAAATAGTGACGCTATGGGTCATATTATCCAACACGAACCACTATAAATTACAGTGTCATTTTCTCTAACTCTTAACTTTTTTATTTATCGCAAGTTTATTTTTATTTTCCATATTGTTTAGTAAATTACCTTTGGAAATAAATTGTTGAGTACATTGATTGAGAAAAATTATACACCTAAGTTTAATCGGTAAAGCTACTAACGAATGGCTTAAATTTGACAAGATTTATAATTCCATAAAATGTCAATTACCCAATTCACTACCCTCCTCTTGGGTATAGTTTAATATTTGTTTGAGTGTGACACACTCACAAAATGGTTCTTTAACTCCCAAGTATAAGAGTGTCGAAGTAATAAAATAACCCGGTAAGTTCGGGGTAGATCCACAGGGAATAGATTTACTAAAATAAAATAACGATTTGAGTAAAAGGAAAGTGAATTGATTTCAGTGATGGGTAATTTTAAATTGGGATGCAACAATAAATTAAAAACGATGGGACTAAGAGATCCACTCTTAATGTTTCAAATATAGAGAAATCTTCCTTTTTATAATATACAAATTGTCATTATTACCTATTTTATTTATTCTAGGAATTAATTATGCCAAAACATATAAAACCAGCCATAAAGGCGGTGATAACATTTATCTATAACAAGTCCAGTTAGGTACTCAATTATGCTAAATAAATAAAATCAGCCATAATGGCGGTAACAAGTTGTCAATAATTAATCCAGATTAAATTACTTATTCAAATTACAATTTATATTTAATACTATAAATAATATTAATCTATATTCTCATATTAAGAGCTTCACCCTTTACCCTAGCAGGATGATTAGTTACTCATGATTTGAAGAAAAACATGCATAATTTTATTGCCGAAAGAAAAAAGAAATTACAAGAATGCTTAAAAAACTAAAACACACAAGATACTATTAGGGCAAATGTGGAACCCTTAGGTTCGATCGGTACCCTACACAACGAAAGTGGGTATACCCCATGGATATCTAGCATGAGTGTATTTTAAAATATTTTTATGCAAAACTACATTCCGTTTCGAGTCCGTAGGACAAAACAGAGACCAAAACAGAGTGCGAAAACTCCGGAACGGAGAAAATGAAGTTTCAGTATGTTTTAGAGATCTTTTAAAACTTCTCTAAACACTTCTCTTTTCTAGGCTAATTCTCTCCAAGAATTGCTTGTATTAACGTTTTTAAGCTTGATTAAAATCTTTGCTCAAGCTTGCTATTTATAGCAAAACTTAGGCAATTTTTAATTAATAAAAGTTTTAATCAACTTTTATGTGGGCTTAATCTAATTTGTCCAAATATGTATAATTAAGTATGACTATCACATTTTTCTATCACTTTAATTTAATCCAATTAAATTAAGACAAAGCTTAATTAATGGATTAGTTACATGTCTTCCACGTTGATTAATCTAATTAAATAAGTTTAAAACACCTATAATTACATAATTGTAATTATCATAATATCTCCTCAAATGGTAGAGATAATTATGAAATTACGACAAAGCCCTTGTGTAAATATTGAATTAATCCAATTAGGTCAAAGTAAATAATCAATATTATCTAATAACACTTGATTATCTTAGTTGATAATTATAATATCGAATATTATCTTTTATCAAAATTAATCGGCTGCCCAAGTGCTCAACGAGTACACTTCATATTGGGACTCTCTAAATTCATACACGATCATCTTATAAGCCTAGCTAATATGTACGCAATTCAGCCACCTTCGAATTCACGAAGAACACGAATGACCTTTCTGAACTATACAAGTCGAGATCATAATATATGTTTGACAATCCCTATGTCGTACGCTATCCAAGTTATGCTTAGGAAACATAGAAAACACAGTCAACTTTCCTAGGCGCACTTCTCATATCGACATGTCCACGATTCTTTACAACTGATGCGATCCACTCCAGGTGATCGACTTTGGCCAAAGCTTTAAGAATTGTGACTTTGCTTACATGGATACCTAAACTATTTACGGTACACATACGGAACGACAGATTCTATCTTGATTCACATTTGATTAACGAGTGCATCGATCGACACCCAACGAACTTCTAGAGGCCAGACCATGAAAGGTTTCTGACATACATGCATCAAAATGTGGAGTATGTCACACAAAATCAATGTTATCCTATAGAGTCAAAGAATTACATATGCTACTCGACTCGAGGAGATTCCCATTGACGATGGTGTGTACTTCCAACTATTAGGAATCACCTGTGAGTCATTCAATATTCGCAACCAATACCCACACGTCTATACGAGTTTCCAAAACTCATGGTACATCAAGTTAAACCATTGTAACTCCAATTCCAATATACGACATGTGCTAGTCTTCTAGGTTATAGGAATTCAACCGTATTCTCAAACCAATGACTATGAATATTTACTTTAAGAATAGTTTACAATAGTAATACTTATCTTAATATCGGACCACCTAGTGTCCAATATTACTACATGACTATTCTAAGGTCGATGTCATTCTTAGCATATCTATACATCAATCTAATATGCATAATGACAATATCATTAATAAGGTATGAAATGAAAATATAGTTATTTTATTAATAAATAATAAAATGCTCAATACATCATTCGGATTGGCGCTACAAGCACAAACTCCAACATATAGTGGCATGCTTTGGGGGACGACGATACGTAACGCCCCAAAGTCATGAATTTTCACTTCTGGCTCTAGTTAGGCGTATGGGGGGACGATGATACTTAACGCCCCCATACGTCAAGTTTTTCAGATACAGATCAGTAATCAGACATCAGATTTTCAGAAAAAGAATTTTCAGATATCAGATTTTCAGAAACAGTTTTCAGAGATCAGATTTTAGAAACAGTTTTCAGAAAGCAGTTTTCAGAAAGATTAAGTATTATAAAATAAATTTCAGATAAAGTTTTCAGAAAATGAGTTTACATGTAAAGATATTTTCGGAACTTTGGTTTTAGAATCGAAAGTTTTTATATTAGTTTTTCAGTTTTCCGTCCACTCACTTAGATCGTGCGACGATCTAACCCCCCACTCCCAGTTTTCTGTGGTTGCAGGTATTCTCGGAGGACGAGCTCGGGTGGACGGATACTGATGCAGTCACTGGGGTTGGAGTCCACCAGTACGAGTCAGAGATAGAGTGAGAGTCCAGTCAGAGTCAGATAAAAGTCGTGTATTTGTATTTGGGTTATGTATAATCATTGTAAGAAAGCAAGTGTTAATAAGTATACAGTTATAAACATATTTTCCATATTATTGAGTTTTGGGCTTTGGTTTCAAAGTAGGATTTTGATTGAGAAAGGAATAATAGTGTAGTTTGTAGTCAGAAGGACATAGGCTCCGGGGAATAGTACGGCATATTTCCTGCCGGTAACATCTACCAGATCGGGATGTTACAATAAAACTCTCTCTTCTTCTACTCTAGAATTAGAGTTCGGTGTGAGTCTTCTATATTAAAGTAGAAATTTGATTTAAATTTTAGAATATTACTGAATTCATGTCCCCAATGGATGTGACTTGGTGGCAAAGCTTAGGTTCGATTCCATGTGATGTTTTTTTTTTTTTTTTTTTTTTTTTATAAAAGCCTGAGGCAATCGAGGGTTTTACCTAATTCGCTTAAACCTAAATCAGGTAATTTAACGGCGGGATTTCCAATATTTTCAAAAAAAAAAAAATGTTACTAAACTTATGCATAGATTATAGTATATTTGTGTTTTTGTTGGTTAGACGGTAATTATGTTTTATTAGATATCTTTGGTATAGAACTGTTTTTGGATGAGACGATTATAGAACTGTTTTTGGATGAGACGATTATAGAACTGTTTTTGGACAATATATATCTTTTGTAATTAAACTATATTTTTTAAAGTGATTTATAGAATAAAATTTACATTTCTATAAACTAGACATATAGAGCTTATTGAATAAATTTTGTTTCACAAAACTTAACCTTATTTTCAATTTTATATTAATTTTTGAAGCAAATCCTTCTGCACTGGAAAATATCAATTTCTAAAAAAAGTCTTGCTTAATAGTATCAAACCACATCGGAAAATTATGAAATGTTAACTACACTTATTTTATATGTCTATTATATGTAATTTTAATTTCATAATTTTCTGTTGAAATAATACTCTTATAAAAATCTCAAAACATGTTCTATTTGTTTTGGAAACTATGAAACAGATTCAAACCATTAAAGAAATAAGTCGCTTTGAAAATGTTTTTGATATCGGATCATTATGACAAATTTATAAGAGACACTCATGAATGTTTAAAATAAGTATGTAAAATTTTACATTAATCCGATTGTCATATTTAGAATTGAAATTATAAGAGTCCAACTAGTTTGGGAAATCAATAGTATATATGTTGATCTATAGTTGTTGAAGGCGTGCCTAGACGTCGCCTCATTGATCTTATTTGGCTAGGTGCATTGATGGTGTGTCTCATTGAATCTTTTTTTTTTTTTTTAAATTAAAAAAACTAAAACGTGAAATTATAAAAATAAAAAATAAAAAATAAAAAATAAAAACCATGTGATATGATTGTTATTTTACTTATTGAGTTGAAATTTATGGGTTAAATTTATTAAATACAATTTCTATGAATTATTCCAATTAAGAAATTGATATAAAAAATAAAAAAATACAGGGTGCCTCATACGCTTCACTTTGATCAGGCGTGCGCCTCATCTTGTGCCTTGCGTCTAGGTCTCAGGAGAACCTTGACGCCCCGGTGCGTCTTTCGCTTGGAATTAGACTTACCTAGGTGAATTATTTTGCTAGTATAAGCATTACTAATTTAAGAACATTTGGGATTAACTTTAAGTTCTGATTGTATTTTACTATTGATGAGGATGCTATATTATTATTGGTTGCAGGTGAAATCTTGTTAGTGTTGAGGTTTTTGATTGATTTCAATGGATCGATGGAAGTAAACTATACTTCAACTAGTATTAAAATAAACATATGTACTTGGGTGAAATTTATTCAATGATTAATTTGTTACATTTATCTATGAAAGTTTTAATATATGTATGTATGTATGTATGTAATTATATATTTGGATATAAGTAAATTATATTTTCAACTAGGATCACAATAAATAAGTATACATGTGGATTTTGTTCAATGAATTTTTTGTTATATTTATCTATGAAAGATTTTCATATTTATATGGAATTATATTTTTGACATGTGCAATGTCATTGAGCATGGATACACAAATGTATATGTTTGATATATTTGATATGTTTAGTGATGAATTTATGGAATGTGAATAAATGATTATTATGAGGTATTATTTGCTAAGTTGGCCATGTCACATGAACTAACCTTATATTTTACGTATATATGTTAATAAGATTTTTGTATAATATGCCACACATATTGAAGTGCATTTGACAAATGAGATTTGTAGTTATGCATAACAAGGAGCCAAACCAATCCAAGCTGATGCTTGATTACTACTACGCTATTCAATTTCAATATATGTTTTGATTTTGATTATTACATGTTAACCTGCAACGATCACAAAGCTAAAATGCTTATTCTATTTTAAAATTAATATCTTTTCTTAAAATAATATCATATGTTCATGGATCAATATTTAGTCAACAGATGAAGTAATGAGCAAAAAGATTAAGAAATTTAAATGCAAGAGTAAAAAGCTTCTTTCATTCACTAAACAGCCAACAAATCTCCAACCATCATAAACCAACAACATTTTTTTTTTTTTTTTTTTTAAAAAAAAAATTAATTAAGAAATATAACAAAGAGAAATGGGTAGGAGTAAATTAATTACTACTCAGTGTTCCAAACTGAAGAAAAATAAAGTTAATAGCCCTCTGAGTGAACCTCAATTCATGAGTTAATTTCATCAGATCACCAGCTTTACACCTCAACTAATGTTGTTACATTATTTACAGAACAAAAGCAGGAGGAGCCTTCATACTTCTTACACCTACAACAACCAAATGTCATGAAATTGTACAGTTGGATCCTGGCTTTGAGCAAGTACAAAGTCCTGCTAAAAATATGCTGCAGATACTAGGCAATCAATTCAGATAAAAATGCCCAATACACAAACCAAATTCATGGCTAGAGACCACCTACTGTAACCTCTCCCCAAGTACCAATTCACAAGTTGCTTGATGCCAAAGCACGGTTTGCCGGTCTTGCACAACCATTCACTGCTTCATTTATCCTACTGAACACTAATTTTAAAGGGATACAAGCAATTACAGGACCTTTGGGCTTCTGCACCGCTGGCTTCCTCTCTACTTGGCGAGTCAGCGAGGAGAGTTTCCGAATCTTTTTGGATAACAGCTCAGATTTTCTTGATTTCAGCGATTTGCTTGGCAAGTAGCGTGATGATAATTTATTGCGCTTTTTGGAAATTCTTCCAACTTCTGAATTTTGCTTATTTGCATAACCAAATTTAGCAGACTCTACAAAAACCACACGAGTCGCGTCGGATTCCATGCCATCACAATAGCCATCATCCAATGCCTCAACTGTCAGAGGGTGACCTATAATAGCTTTACCATTGAATTTACTCATGAGCGAAACCAGCGGAACATGCAGTCGGCGGTAGCTGGCTTTCACCTCAAGCTCGACGTCATACAGTACAGAATCAACACAGAGTTTTCTGACAGGAAAATCCTGATATCTTGAGTGGACTGTGTACCGGGTCTGACGAAAGGGAAGTGATCTTTTTGGGCCCAAGGATTCATCAGGCAATAGCTTCACCTCTGTAGTTCTCATATGAGGTATAGACTTGCTCCAGTGCTGCTCTTCAGTTTCAGATTTCAACTTGGAACCACGAATGCTATCACAATCAACCTTGTGATTGGAACCCTGAGGGAAACCATCCGGGCGGTATACACCTCCCACATAAGGATTTGGTTCATCATTCATGTCCACACGTGTTCTTGAGGCTTGTTTCCTATTCTCACTCATATGCCTTGACTTCCTCTTTCCTTTTGACTGCCACTTGGATGTACCTTTCTCCATCCTCTGGCTAATATTATCAACATAAACAGCTATGGAACAGGCAGAACCAGATTCATTAAACCCCTCATTTCTTGAAGTTACAGCTTCAGCGTCACGGCATTGACTAGATTGCGTTCCTGAGACACCAACTTGAGGCCTCCCAGGTGAAGAAGGCACGAGTATAGAAGAAATACCTGGCAGAATCAAATCATGAATTAATAAAAGAAGAAAAATGCAAAAACAAAAAATAAAATAAGAAAATTTCCACACTAATAATTTTTACCTATTTTCTAGGAAGATGGGGTTAGATGGCATTAAAAACTAAAAACCCAGCAAGCACATGTCAATATTTTATAAACGGAGCATTTGGTTGGGCGTCTATGAGCGTTAACACTCATCACCAAACGCACCATTTACGTTAGGGTAAATGAACACTCAAAAAGGGAGCTTATTTGTAAACGCTCGGTGCGATTTTACAATTTTTCCCTCCATTTAAACAAGATTGTGTGTATTTAACTTTTTCTATATGCCCTTATTTGTAATTTGACAGCTTATATAGCTTATACTCTATATCTAACCAAACACCCTAAAGAGCTTATAAGCTAGCTTATACTCTAGCGTTTGTTCCATAACTTATAAGCTAACTTATATTCTAGCATTTGTTCCATATCTTATAAACTAGCTTATACTCTCAGTACAATACTCTCTACCAAACTCACCCAAAATCAGGCAATTTAACAGCAGAATACAAGACTAGGCATGGCTGTTGGGAAAATTATTTGAAGGGTAACATGATCCCTTAAGCATAAACAAGATCTAATTGAAAGCTCACTTCTCTATCAAAAGTGATCATATAAGGTTAAACAAGACCAAAACTAAAATCAGTCTCAACTACAATGCAGCACTTTCTGACATGTGTGTGCGAGTGTAGCAACTATATTTTAAGTAACAGCCATAGTGCAAAGTTTAAATTAGTGTGAGGTCACCATATGGGGAGAGAAAACAGAATCAAACAAGTTGCCAGCTGGGAGCCACAACAACATTTGTGTATTCAACAACCAGGTCTTTCTCTTTTCAAAATTGTGAGTATGGTCCTATAAATCCCTCCCAAAACTCAAAAAGGGTGAAGAGAAAGTGCACACCCACATATACAGATATACTCCTGTCATTTTCCCACACAAAGTGCCATATTATGATTTCCTAAACATTTTGATAAGAAAATTAATGGCAGAAGGCAGGCAAGAACAAGCCAGGATCTAGGACTATTTCAAGAAGGACATTGAAGTTATAATCTGTTAGATATGGGACATCAGAGAGTAGTCTGATTATTGTAGTTTCCTGCTCATGAATGATGACAGAGATTTGTGCAACGATAAATAGGGGGAATAGGCAATGAGAACATGAACACTAAAACAACACCTAAGGAACCGACATAGCATGAAAAAATATAAGTCAAAAATGACACATGAATATGATATAAATGAAAATTTAAAACTATTATCAGGCTGAAGAGATGACCTAAGTTTGTAGTAAAAAACAATTATACAGGCTAGAGTTTGATAGACATTGTTTTCTCAATTACAAAGATTATCAAGAATAGCTGAAGTTCAGAATGATACCAGCCTACTGGCACAGCCAACTAGTAATTTTCATTTTTGGCTAACCCTAACTATTATAATGATTAGGCTACATACATATGGAAGTTCACAAATATGTTAGTCAAGAGTACCTGTACCATGTTTGTCCTCCCCAACAAATGGCACATCGAATAACCTGTCTTTTCTCGCTAAACCAGGTACGCTGGAAATTTCAGTCCCCTTCATCTTGTGATTAATAGGGGTAGCATCACACGCATGTTCAGAAGCATTTAAGGAGACACCATTCTCACATGAAACTCCAGTGCTTTCAGAGTTGTTAATTACCACAGATGTACTTTTCCTTGATTCATTAGATTCTACTGCAGAAACTTTGCAGTCAGATAACCCCTGAAGAGACGAGCCATTTGAACTGGCAAGTTGATCACAGATAACCGGGACAGACACCATAGCCGTGCTCTCCAAAACCTTTGTCAATGGTCGATGGCGATTTTTCCTCTTTAAGAATTCATGGAAATTCGCCACTGGAGTTCTCTTTCTCTTCAGTGTTGAAGAACAACCTTTGCTACCATTCACGGGACCTCCATTAGACAAGTTTCCATTTTGTGAATCGCAGAATGAGGCACCTTCTTGTTGAATCAAGTCCAGTGCCCCTCCAACCTGTTCTTTTCTTTTTGAGCCTACTCCCATGCCTAGGTCCTCAAGTCCTCTCATACGCTTAGTTCCCTCCATTCCATCCTCCTCTGAGTCATTTGGTGTTCTTCTCCTCTTTCCTTGCACAGAGAGCACTTTAGAACCATTAACAAGATTAGGCTCTTCAGAAGAAATTCCACACTGAGATAATTCAGGTGCTGAATCTGAACTGTCTTCAGAATCACTTGTTTCATCAGTCGTATTCTCATTTTCTTTACTAGAATGGGATAAAGCAGGAGATTCTCCGGTCAAACTACCTTGATCACCACCTGAATTATCAGGTCTAACCCAGTAGTCTGGATGATCCTTGCCTAGGCGAGCACTCTCCAGCTCAAGAGCATGAAGGATGGCATCTTCCCTCCTAGCATATTTCACTGCTTTCTTACCAGAATTTGCAGCAGAAGCCTTTGCTTTGGTAATGCATTCATCATATTCTCCACAGCGAAACGCCTTCACCCTCTTAGACTTTTCAAGATTATACCAGTCCCTACACCATCAAGGCAAATAAATTCCATCAATAGAAAACTTAACAACTAAACTTTAAGGAAACTACTGTTTTCTAAGAGCAATGACTTAATTACTCTATAAACACGACCAAAATGCTGAAAAGAAATATCAGAATGTTATCAAGAACATAAAACATTGATAGAGTTTTGGTTCTTCAGGTGTGAAAGAATGTTTATAAGAGAGTCTACGGAACAGACAGCTAGCCTTGTCTAATATTCCCCTCAGAAGAAAAATTTTTAGAGATCCAAAACAAATGGTTGTGTTATCCTACGGAAATCCTTTTAGAACGGGTCCAAAGCATACATGTAGCAAACCTCAAGCTTACACCTCAAATGTAATGTCCTGTCATTAAAAGACAATGCTCCATATAGTTCCCTGAACTCACCCACATCAAGAAATTGTTCAATCAGTATGCATAGTCTATATGGATGCCCATCCAATGCAAATATGACAAACTACGAATAGCTAAGATAAACAAAGCAAGTAACAATTAACAGTCCCTTCATACAACTTCAAACGATAAACTCATAAACCCATTATCAAAGAAGTCAACAACCAAACAACTTCAAATAACACCAATTAACTCTTCCTTTTTATTCCTTTCTGAATCTTCAAAGATAAGTATCTCACTGGCCACTGCATGCCAGTCTTGCCCAGGCTCAAACCAGTGTTGTCAAAAGCACACATGGGAGCACTTTAGGGCAAAAAAGCCCAGCCCCAAGCACTACAACCACAAACAAACAGCCACGCGTCTCTTTCGCAAGCACAGCAGCCTGTCACTTCTCCAGGGACACAGAGTCGCGCCTAGGCTCACTGAAGCCCAGGCGCAAAGTTTGGGCCTAGGTGCGCCCGGTGCTCTTGCTAACACTGGCTCAAACCCAGAACATGAAACTCCAAAGAGCACTAGCAAGCTTATTTACATTTCATTGTTTGGTCTTTATTTTTCAGTAAGAAACCACAAGCGAAAACTCAACCATCAATCTACAAGACTAGCAAGATACAGGAACACAAAAATCACATTTACAAACAAAACATAAAAAGAAAAGACCATCACCAAGCTTCCACTAGCAGAACTAAACAAGGCAAAAACAGTAAAAAATAAATAAATGGGCACTCACACACTGGCATCCTCGCGACCGAGAAGCTTGACAGGGGTACCAGATCTTGGTGAAACCAGACAGCCTTCAGAAACCTCATCAAGGCCCAGAATCCGACCCGGCCACCATGTCCCGTTTCGTCGGCGGACCCAAACCAACCCGCCCACAGCCGGGTCAATGCTATTCGTTTTGTTGCTATCATCTTCAGATTCAGGACTCCCCATCATCACAAAAACCCACAGTACCAAAATTCTAAAAACACACACACACACACACTATCAAAATAACCAAATAATTAACAAAACCCACAAAACTAATCCCAAAACTCTATTTTGAAATTCATTCCATTACAGTTTGTTTAATTAAACATACGCACACAAAATCAGTAAAACAAATTGCAAATATCGGATGCAAAAGAAAACCCAGAAACAAAAATATTACAAAAAACACTAATAAGACAACAAAATTAAAACTTTTTTGAGAACGAGACCTGAAGTAAAGAGCGTTATGATGAAAATGGATCTAATTGTGAGAAAAATAAAAGAATTGAAAAAAAAAAAACAGAGAGAGAGAGAGATTTGGTGTTCTTGTTTTTCTTTTATGTTATTTAGTACTGGAGTTGGTTTGAGTTTCCGTTGAAGCAAAAATCTGGTCTTGATTTTTGTGGGTTTTGAACATAGTACTAGCCTACTAGGGAAACAGAGAAATAAAATAAAAATGTATTTTGTGTTTTAGATTAAATTATTAAAACTCTTGTGAATGCCAAAACATTTTTTTTTTTTACCGTCAAATCACTCATTCTCGTCTTAAGAAAATGAGATAAAATAATCAGCTGTCTCAAACTCTTATAAAAAACACACTCCCGAATTCGAACCCAAGAACTCAATGTGAGATCCTGAACACTACACCATCAAGTTAAGAGACGTGAATGCCAAAACACATCCCGATCAGATTTTTTTTCTTCAATTTTCATACTGTTGGATGTGTCATTTGTAAGAATCGATATCGATCTCACGAAAAATTGATATTCTCATTGATTAAATTATTGTAATTATAATCTTATTTAAACTAGCGATTTCATAAGCGAATGAGAAAATGAAAGTAATTAACTTAAATTAAAACATTTAAAATGTAAATTTAAAATAATTTATTAAAAAAAAACCTACTAAGGAAAGAGAAGTCTTAAGATGACAACATCTCCATAATATTTACTTAAATCTCTAATTTATAAGCAATCACCTAAAATATGAATTTATCTACGAACCTCTTATGAGTATCAAGTAGACATAACCTTTTAACCCAATTAATTATATTAATGTGTCAATTAGAATAAGACGAATTCATTAAGTTCAAGTTCTAATTAGGGATTACAACATATAATGGAGGTATATTCCTACCCTATTCCTACCCTAAATTCAAAATTCAGCTAATAATATGTATCATGTGTTAAATTATTGTTGGGGAATTAGTGTCATTAAACGAATTCAACATGCATCATAACAAATCAAAACCAGAAAAACAAACATCAAATCAATCTATGCCAACATTGCACATAAACCCTAAAACTTAGTGAATTATGAAAAACCTGGAAAATGACGAAATTATGTGGTCCAAGTCGAGTTGCCTATGTCCTTAAGAACTTATTAGCTCCGTCTCGGTGCTCTAAAGATTTTGTGGTTAATGTCCTCCCAGGATAACTTGGATTCCTCTTGTTCAAGGGGCACTCCTTAACAAGATCTCGAACTGAGACAATGGTGGAATCTCTCTCTGACTCTAAAACAACAAATGTAGTGACTCAAGACTTCTGATTTCTGGATGTTTAAGAAAGAACATAAGGCTCCCTTATATAGACATGGAAAGGTGCCATGGATGGCACCCTTTGGTTTGGGGTGTAACCCTCCCAAGGGTTATACCCCTTCCTGAAATCATTTGGAGCCTATATGTGTGTTTTTTCAATTAGAGGATATATCCCTACATGTCAGTGCCTTTCCCAAAGGCCACTACTCAAGGGACATGACCCTCTTTGCATCCATACTATACATATTTAGAGAATTTACTACAATTATCTAGGTTGAAACACATAAATTCATCTTTCAATTTCATTGTGGTTTCATGTCTTAACACATAATTCCGTTTTTCAATTTCATTATGGCTACCTAATCAACTCTATCAATTTCTAAGCAACAAAATATTATGAAGAAGAAAATAAATAAATAATCACAAATAGAAGGTCACAATATCAACCATAAATTTTCGTTTTTATTATAAGAATAGTAAACTAAAAAAGCTCACATCTTTTTCTCTTTTAGAAAAATGATATATGCACATAAATGAATATATAATTGTACATATAAAGGTTAAAACAAAAAATAATTTTATCTTGTAGTGAGAATTTTTGTTTTTTTTTTTTTTCAAGTTTTTATGTATCTATATTATTAAATTTTCCCCTCTTTCTCACTTTTATTGTTTGTGCGTGTTTGGAATGGGAAAAATATTAAAAGAGTAGACTACTGAAGTGTTTAATATGGTTTTATTATAACATATATTTATATATCGTTTGGTAGAGTGTATTGATTGAGAGTATATGGTTTGGTAAAGAGCATTGATTGAGAGTATTGATTGAGAGTATAAACTAACTTATAAGTATTACCATGAAATTATTAGTTAGTTTATAAACTCACCAAATTTTCTACCAAACTGTATATTAAGGTTTATTTTAAATGTCTAATATTTTTTTTTTCTTTTAATAACAATTTCACCATCAACACATGTAAATATCCGATTAGAATAGTTCTGATTTTGTAAATAAATAAAGCCATATTTAACTTTTTTTTAAATCTATCTAGAGGATCCTGGCAAATTTTGAAAATACTATATTATAACAAAATTATTTTAGTAAATAGTAGAATTGGGATAGGAAATTATATTAGTGATCTACCTAATTTTCCGTAAAGCTTTTTGGGACAATTGCACTACTGTTTGAGGTCAGTTTTAATAAAATTTATTGATAATTCTTTTTGTTTCTTTAAGCTAATATTAAAATTATGTATTTAAAAAATAACATATTGAATTAATAGTGTGTGAAAACTTCGAATTTCTACGTGTTAGTTCCATTTTTATTGACAATGTTCGTAACAAAATAAGTTCAATTGAGTTGTAATGAGTCTTGAAGATCTCAGAGCAATTGGACAAATATTTGGACAACATGAGATAGAGATTTCAGAACGACGTTTACTCTTTTACATATTCCAGAAAATTCAGAGCTCCAATTGACATGAGGTTAGTTGCATTGGAAAGTAGAATCGAAGACAATCGCGTACATATAAAGAACTCATGATTTGGCCAAGAGACGAGAAAGTTACAAGAATTTAATTTGTACCTGAAAACCAGTCCGCGATCCACGTTCATGTGGCGTTCGTAATGGCGTTCAAACGTTTTCGAGGCAAAAACTTTACGTTTGAGTTGCGTTTGAAGTGCGTTTGAACGTCCCTGCTTAAGTAGGTTATCTTAGACACGTTTTTAAGCCAAAATAACACTAGAAAACCCTTTTCCTTTGCCCTACCTATATAAACAAATATTGAACCACCTTCCCCAATGGTTGAAACATATTTTCCTTGAGCCAAAATCTCTCAAAGCTTTCAACCTTTTGATTCCAACATTGAAGACTTCTTATCTCCTTGTCTTCTTCATTAATGGTGTGAATCTCTTTTTGATAAACCTTCAACACAACATAACCCAAAATTCCTAATCCTTTAGAGTTCTTTAGGAGGAAGATTGATAGTCGGAGTTCCGGCGTCAAAGGTGATACAATCTACTCAGAGACTTCAGAGGTTCTGAAGAAAACCGTGGGTCGCGGGCTTGAGGAGTTGCCTTAAGTTCTTGCAGTATTGAGGTACTTGAGTCGGTGGAGTTGCCACCATATGTCTTGACCATCGATGTAAGTTTTTCTCTATATAGTGGATTGGGCTGGTAGCCGATATACCCGGAGTGATTTTTTACTCGCACGAGTTTTCCACTTTGTCACCAAAATGATTGTGTTGAATTTTGTGTGATTGTTTTATTTTCCGTAATTTATTTTATTGGTTTTTATTGTGGTTGCTTGTTGACTCCATAGGCACATTAATTAAGACTTATCTTGATTAATTATGATTAATTCCACATAGGGTCAGAACCTAGGCTAATCGTATATTTTCAATCGGTATCAGAGCCTGAACTCGATCATTGACCCATTAGATATGGAACGTAGTTAACTCTTGAATTGTCCGCCATTTTTTTAATGGCACAAAATACTTACATTGGAAGGTTCGCATGAAGGCGTTCCTTAAGTCCTTAGATGAAAGGGTCTGGATGACTGTTGAACACGGGTGGAAACCTCCCGTTGATGTTGTTGATGAGGTCTCTTCCCTTAAAGATAAATTGACCTGGACCAAGGATGAATTTGATGCTAGAAATAGGAACAACAAGGCAATTAATGCCATACATAGTGCTATGTGTTCTGCTGAGTTTAGGAGAATCTCAATGTGTGAGATAGCCAAGGATGCTTGGGACATCCCACAGACTGTGCATGAGGGCACATTGTCTGTTAAAAATAATAGACTCCGGGATCTTGCTACTAGGTTTGAGGTGCTAGAATGAAGGATGATGAGACCTTTGATGAATTTTATGCTGAGATTAACGATATCGTTAACTCAAGCTTTAACCTAGGTGAGACTATTCCTACCAATAGGATAGTTAGGAAAATCCTTAGATCCCTGTCTGATAAGTTCCTACCCAAAATCACCACCATCGAGGAAAGTAATTACCTTGATCAGCTTAATTTAGAAGACCTCGTAGGGAAACTGCAGGTTTATGAGCAGAAACTTCCTGGGCATCTAAAGCCCAAAAATATAGCAATGAAGATCGCGAAGGAAGTTGTTCATGGTTCGTCTAGTGATGAGGATACCCTCACGGAACATGATTTGACATTGTTTGCAAAGAAGTTTAGGAAATTTCTTAAGCTGAATAAGAGTGGCCATAGTAGTGGTAGTGATAGAGAGGATGAGCCTAGATAGAGTAGGTATAGCAGGAGAGAGTCTAAAGAGGATAGTGATAGTAGATCCCGTGGTGTCTAGTGCCATGAATGTGAAAGATATGGGCACGTTAAACATGAGTGTCCCACATACCTTAGGGCTAAAGGCGAGAAAGCCATGTCAACCTCCCTAGTGATTTAGAAGGTGATGATTCTCCTAAGAATAAGGCCAATTATATGGCCTTTACTGCTAGTGTGACTGATGAGAGAGAGATTGTTGTTAATGATGCTAATTCAGAAGTCTCTCTCGATGAGTCTATAGATGAGGAAAGTCTTCAAGTAGCTTATGTTGAGCAATATAGAGGTCAATAAGAGGATAAATCTAGTTGAGCTAGAAAAGAATGAAGCTCAAGCCAAATTTGAGCAAAGCCTCTTGATGGTAGATGACATGAAGGAGGGGAATAAAGGCCTAGTTGATAGGATCCAAACTTTAGAGACCGATCTTGATAATGCTAGAACCCAATTGTCTATATTTTCTAGTGGGAATAGAAAACTAGACCAAATGCTAGGTATTAGTGTTGAGCCTAATTGCAATAAGGCGTCATCGCCTAGAGCAGTGCCTAACCCTTCTAAACATGACTTAGGCAAGAAACCCGTTGAGTGTAGTCATGTTATTCCTCCATTTTTTCCTTGTCCCGTTCCCCAACCTCGATTTAGAGGTGTTGTGGGTAAATCTCGCTCTCATCCGAGGTTTGTGCCTGTGTGCCATCATTGTGGCAAGGTAGGAAACATTAGGCCTAAGTGCTTCATGTTGCACAAACAAAAGAAGAGGCCTAAGAGTGTGTCTCCTAGATTTGATTCTTCAAATCTAGTGTCTCAAGTTTCTGCACTAACCAAACAAGCTCAATTCCTGAGTGAGAAACTTGCTTTGTTGTCTGGGAATACTCATGTGGATGAGGTTCCTAGAAATGTTTGGGTAAGGAAGCAAGATGACTTCCCAACTATTTCTGAATGCCTTGGCAGGCATGATGAGAGTGCACTTCGGTGTAACTCTTCTTAGAAGTTGCATATGTATTTCCCATTGCATGTGTGTGTGCGTGTGTTTTATGTTTTTGCACATTTATTTTTCTTTTCACTGCATATGGGTGTGTGTTTGTGTTTGTGTTTTTTGTTTCATCTCTCTTGGTATATAGGATGGAAACCCGAAAATAAATTTCATAGCCGATTCCGAATGGACAGTAGTATGATCTGCACTCGGGATACAACTCCACGTACTATTGGATATTGTCAAGCCATGTTGTGTCTTTACTTTTTATGTTTTAAAACTGAAAAATTCAAAAAAAAAAATATAGAAATTGAAAAAGACCTAAAATATGTTTTTTTTTTATGGCTTGTTAAAGCATGAATAATATGTGCATGTGATCCTGGTATGTAGGATATATGATTATGCATGTATGATATGATGTTATTTTTGTTGATGCTCTATATACATATGTGTGTATGATAAAAACTCTTGGTATATCTTGTGCTTGCAATTCACATACACGATTTTATTTTATCAAGGCTTGGTCGCATGTATGAGTTTTTGGACTGAAAATCTAATTTCTTCCATACTTTATTCACTCAATAGTGTGAACTTTGACTAGATGACCTTGTTATTCCCCTTGCAAAAGCAAAAAGAAATTTACAATATATATATATTCATGAGACTCAAATGCAAAAGAGCCAATGGGCAAAATTCAAAAGATAAGGGCAAAAACCTTTCACTCGAAAGAGTTGTTATATATGAGCTCATGATTGTTATGGGGAAAATATCATAGCATGCAACCAATGTTGCTAAATTTCAGGTCCTAGTTGTGCTGGGTTTGAACATTTATTCTGTGGACTTGGTTTGTTAAGAGATGGATTTATTTGGCTGTGTCCAGCTCATAAAATAATGTCTTAAGCCTTGTTTCGTTGTGCACTTATTTTTCACGCAAGTGCTTGCTATGCTTTGGTGTTTATGTCACATGCATAAGTGTTGTATTTAGCCAAATTTAAAATGATGCATATTGTTTCATGTCATAAACAGATGAATACTGACTGGGTATCATTGTATTTGCTTGAAGTGTTGTTTCAGTCAGTTTTTGATAAGCATTATTTTTACCTCATAATGTGCTTGTGTGTGCTCCATATCATTGCATACCAATTTTTTTTTGCATATCTATGAGTGTTTACTTCCCATGTGATTTTAAACTAACTGTATGGGCCTGTTAGTAAGGGGGAGTAAGTTTCGTTTGCATATACCCTTGCATACGTTATCTCCTATTTGTTTTTCCTGTTACCTTCGTCCTTTGTCATTTCGTGACAAAAAGGGGGAGAATAGATTAAGGGGGAGTAGTAGCGTTGGATATCCATTTGATATCTCCATTTTACGAGGAGTTTAGATTAAGGGGGAGAAGGATATCTACCTGTATATGAATGAGTTTTATACCTGTTTTATGTTATACTTGATAATCCCAATGCTTTTCACAGTATATTATTATTTGTGGATGTTTCAGGTAAGCATGTTTGTTGCTGTGGTGGCATTAATTTCAAGACTACTTGGTTAGGTATTAGATCGAGTCCTAATGTAATTAGTCACAGTTTTGATGGTTGACAGTTGACTATTTTCTTTTTGGGTCTATTACCGTAGTCTTTGTATTATATAGTGTTTTGTCATGGAATGCCAAAGGGAGAGATTTTTAGTTCCATTTTTATTGGCAATGTCCGTAATAAACAAGTTCAATTGAGTTGTAATGAGTCTTGAAGATCTCGGAGCAATTGGACAAGTATTTGGACAATATGAGATAGAGATTTCAGAAAAATGTTTACTCTTTTCATATTCCAGAAGATTTAGAGCTCCAATTTACATGAGGTTAGTTGTATTGGAAAGTAGACTCCAAGATGATCGCGTACATATAAAGAACTCATGATTTGGCCAAGAGACGAGAAAGTTACAAGTATTTTAATTTGTACCTGAAAACTAGTCCGCGATCCGCGTTCGTGTGGCGTTCGTAATGGCGTTCAAACGTTTTCGAGGCAGAAACTTTGCTTTTGAGTTGCTTTTGAAGTGTGTTCGAACGTCCCTGCGTAACACTAGGAAACCCTTTTCCTTTGACCTACCTATATAAACAAACGTTGAGCCACCTTCCCCAATGGTTGAAGCATATTTCCTAGAGCCAAAATCTCTCAAAGCTTTCAACCTTTTTGATTCCACCATTAAAGACTTCTTATCTCATTGTCTTCTTCATTAATGGTGTGAATCTCTTTTTGATAAACCTTCAACACAACATAACCCAAAATTCCTAATCCTTTAGATTTCTTTAGGAGGAAGATTGGTAGTCGGAGTTCCGACGTCAATGGTCATACAATCTACTCAGAGACTTCAGAGGTTCTAAAGAAAACCGTGGGTCGCGGGCTTGAGGAGTTGCCTTGAGTTCTTGCAGTATTGAGGTACTTGAGTCGGTATAGTTGCCATCATAGGTCTTGACCATTACTGTAAGTTTTTCTCTATATAGTGGATTGGGCTGGTAGCCATATACCCGGAGTGGTTTTTTACTCGCACAAGTTTTCCACTTCATCACCAAAATTATTGTGTTGAATTATTATGTGATTATTTTATTTTCCGTAATTTATTTTATTGGTTTTTATTGTAGTTGCTTGTTGACTTCATAGGCACATTAATTGCAAATTATATATGTGTGTTTTAATTGTGATTAATTCCGCATAAGGTCAGAACCTAGGCTAATCGCGTATTTTCACTACGTATATATATTTTTATCGGATATATATTTTATAAAAGTAAATAGAATCAAAAATTCAAATGACACATGGTAATAATATTTTAAGTAATTACTTGATTTGGTACTATCTCAAATCATATATATATATATATATATGAAATAAAGAGAAATATCATTACTTTAAAGAAGTGAAAATATATTTAATGTTTGAAGGAAAGTTGTATTTCCAAATAACATGATAACAAATGCTAGTTGCCAATTTCGCAAGAGCGTGAGTAATAATATTGCAAAAACGAGAAGAATAGCAAATAAAATATCTATCTAACCTATCTAGCTTTCCTAAAATATCTTCAATAATCCACAACATTTCTGTCAAAGTGCCATTCCTGTTATAAATCAACTCAACAACCTGAATACAGTCAGTTTCCACCACCAAGTGATGCAAACTTAGGTCTTCCGCAACTTGGAGGCCAAACTTGACGGCTTCAGCTTCCGCAACTTGTACATCCCCATTGAAGGCAATATTTTTAACTGCTGCCCCCACCACATCCCCATCCCCATCTGAATCTCTAAACACCACCCCCAGACCAGCCTTGCAGGTGCAAAACTCTACTGGCGCATCTATATTCATCTTAATCCTCCCCCCGGAGGAGGCTTCCAGATTCGGTCTTCATCCAATAGCCGCTTGTATTTTCAGCTCTGATATGGACAAAAATTTACACGATTCAACCATTGCTTCAGCTTTTGCAAAGGATCTAATGGGGTCTTCATCAATTCCTTCAAAAACATAATGATTTTGAGCCTGCCAAACCACCCAACAAATGGCTCTAATAACTCCAGCTTCACCTCTCCTCCTGATTTTACCAGTTCAGTCATCATATCCAGCAAGTCTGATGTGACAGTAGTACTGATTACCGAAGAGAAAGGGAATAACCTCCAAATTATTTGATTACCCTTACACATAAAAAGCGCATGAAAGAATGATTCACAGTAAGCACCACAACGAAAAAAATGAGGGTCATCTGATATCTATTTTTTCCAAAGATTCTCTGTTGTGGGAAGCATATTAACCGCTGCTCTACAAAGAAATTTTTTACTTTTGCAAGAAGTGCACTAGCCCAAATAAGTTTCCAATGCTCCCCCTCTCTCCGAACTACATGGTTCATAAGCAAGCTTGTCCTTCCATGCCAATTGGTATCCACTTTTAACCGAATACTGCCTCTTTTATGAAAATGCCAGAGCTGGTGGTCTTCTCTTAGTTCACTAGGTAACGAAATCCTCAAATTCTCCTCCGCGTCTATTTGGTGAAAATTTTCCCTAATGAAATCTTCATTCTAGCTTTGTTTTGTCAGCAGCTCAGCCACAGTGGCCTCACCCCTGATTGTTAAGGGCATAACTGGTTTGTAGAGACTTGGCCTAAGGATCTATTTGTATTCAAACACCTTCACCTTCTTCCCATTTCCTATTCTCCATCGTAACCCTTTATCAAGTAGTTTCTTACCCCACAACATGTTCTACCATACAAAGGATGGATTAGAGCCCAACCTTGATCTCTGGAAATCTGATTTTGGAAAATACCTTGCTTTAGAACTCGGGCTATTAGGGAGTTTGGCTCCTGGATCACTCTTCATCCTTATTTTGCCACTAGAGCTTGGTTAAAAGATAAAGATCCCTGAACCCCAACCCTCCTCGAACTTTCACAAAACACATTTTTTCCCATTTAACCCAGTGTATTTTCTTCTTGTGTTTATTTGACCCCCACCAAAACCTCGAAATTTCCCTCTGAGTATTATCACAAACGCACTGAGGTAATTTGAAAACACTCATAGCATACGACGGTATTGCTTGGGCAACTACTTTAATAAGAACTTCCTTGCCCCCACTCGAAAATAGCTTGGAGTGCTAACTAGTGATCTTGCCTATAACTTTGAGTCTTATCTCATTAAAAAAACTCGACTTCTTTTTACCGATCATCGCAGGTAATCCCAAGTATTTCTCATATCTAGACACCACTCTTAACACAAAGATTTCTTTAATAGCCTCTCGTTGCTCTAGCCTAGTCTTATCACTGAAGAACATAAAGCTCTTTTCAAAATTAAAAATCTGCCCTGACGCCGCTGAGTATCTATCAATGATGGTTTCCAAAGTTCGACAATCTGTGACCTTTGCTTGAGAAAAGATTAGACTATCCTCTGTAAATAATAAATGGGAAATAGAGAGCTCTTTGTTGACTTTCAGCCCTCGAAACAACCTTTGATCCTCGACGCTTAAGATAGTCTGTGAAAAACCTCTGCACATAGTATAAAGATGTAAGAAGATAGGGGGAATCCTTGTCTAAGCCCCTTCTGTGGAGTTATAAACCCCCTAGCTATTCCATTGAGTAATACCGAGAATGAAGCTGTTGTAATACATCCCATAATCAACCTCACCCAATCCCTACTGAACCCCAGTTTTAGCATGGCCGCTTCCAGAAAACACAACTCAATTCTATCATAGGCTTTGCTCATGTCTAGCTTGAGCGCAACCAGACCATTTTTCCCTTTTATTTTCTGAATTTTGTGCAAACATTCATAGCCTATAATGATATTGTCCGTAATAAGCCTCACTGGGATAAAAGCACTTTGCATGGGTGAGATGACTTGGTGAAGAAAGGCATTAAGTCTGTTAGTAATAGTTTTTGTGACCAGACAATAAATGACGTTGATAAGCTAATTGGCTTAAAATCGGATACTCTTTGTGGCTTTGTAATCTTAGGTATCAAGGCAATAAGGGTGTGATTAAGAGGGACTATGTTCCCTCCCTTATTGAGCACTTGTAGGCATGTCTCTGTGACTTCAGGACCCACCACCTCCCAATGCCTCAGGAAAAAACCTGCTTGTAACCCATCTGGTCCTGGGACCTTTGTTAGACACTCTAACTTCATCATCTGTAAATGGCTTCCCCAATTGATTATTCATGTCTAGAGATACTCGAGGTGAGATTCTGCTAATGATACCATCTACATTCTGCCAATGGGGGTTCGAGCTAGTGAAAATACTTCGAAAATACTCGTAAAAAATTCGTTCCATATCTACTTCCTTCTTAATCCAGCGGTCCTCCTCATCCATCACCCCTTGAATTTTATTTTTCCTGTTTCTAGATGATGCCTTTTGATGTTTGTAGCCCCCATTCAACCAATCAGCCCTGGATCTCTATTTCCAAAATGTTTCTTCTTCAGTCAACCATTTATCAATCAACCATTCGATCCTTCTGATTTCCCCACCCTCATTATAGTGTCTCATATTATCCTTACATGATATGAGCTCCTTTAACAGTGTCTCCATCTTCCTATTTATCCCCTTAAATTCCTATCGACTCCAGTCATTTAGACTTTCCATCACTTTGCCAACTGCTACTTTGAAGCTTTGAATCTTTTCAACATTGTTTCTTCCTCCTACCACATTCCATTCTCTCCTAATTATTTCTTTACATTTCTCATACGAGCTCCATCTGTCTTCGTAGTGAATCTTCTTAGTCTGAAAAGTCTATACCCTCTGTGTTGTTTTCTTTCCTTCACCTCCATAATCACCGGAAAATGGTCAGAGCTCAAAGAATCAATGTTAGTCACATGTCCAATATAGAAATCTTGTGCCCACTTCTCATTGCACAAAAACCTATCCAGCCTCTCATCTATCAGGCTAGGGCCAAACTTTCGGTTAGACTACGTAAATGGATATCCCTTGCAGCCCAAATCACTCAGCAAGCAAGCTTTAATGGTGTCTCTGAAATCGGCAATAGCCCTCCAACATCTTTCAGCCCCCCTTTCTTTTCATTGACATTCACTATCTCATTAAAGTCCTCAAAGCAAAGCCAATGCACTGAGTACAACTCATTTAATCGTTTCATCAAACACCAGGTGTGCAGTTTCTAGTTGTTTTCTAGGTGTCCATACATTCCAATGCATCTCCAAACCCTTTGATTTTCCCCTATTAAATGTATCAATGTGATGTGCGTCGTACGATTTAACCTCTACCTCCACGCTAGAATCCCACAATAATGCTAACCCTCCGCTCATCCCAACTTTATCAACACTAAAACAGCAGTTGAACTTCAGCTTTAAACTGATCCCTTTCATTGTAAACCTGTTGCCTTTGTTTCGCACAAGAATACAACTTTTGGATTGTGCATCTGGAGAACTTCATTTACAGCTCGGAATGTTCGGGCGTTCCTCATTCCCTGAACGTTCCAGCTTAGCATATTCATGGGGACTGGTGGGGCTGGGATCCAGCCACCACCGTGAAAATTTTAACTGCATCATCCTTATGCTCTATTTGTGCCTCAATTTATTTTCTTCTTTTCTTCGTAGCTGAGGTTGGGTTACTATTTTCCCCTCTGTTCATTTTTCCCAATTCCAACCCATGTACCACATCCAGCTCAAATTCCTCTCCCTCAGACCCAACCCCATCCCTAGCATGCATCTTCCATTTCTTCTTAGTTCTGGCCCCAAAAACATTTTCTTGTCTTTGCCTCCTCTCTTGGTCCATTGACAAAAATCCATTTCCAACCCCCACTTTTCCAAACACCCTTATTCCATTTTCCCTTCTTTCAGAAATTCCCGCTAAAAACTTATCTTGTTTGACTGAGTTACCCTCCAAAGAACTCACTACCCCCAAAATTTCCTTACCCCTTGTATTAGTCCCTAAGGTCGTCCAATCACAAACTGATGTGGGTGTCCTTTTTTGAT
Organism: Zanthoxylum bungeanum; assembly: GCA_019454045.1. NCBI lineage: Eukaryota > Viridiplantae > Streptophyta > Magnoliopsida > Sapindales > Rutaceae > Zanthoxylum > Zanthoxylum bungeanum. Next base: position 11,305 of record SKCR01041753.1, on the reverse strand, counting down.
AATCCATCGGGAGTTGTTTACCTACCACTTCCACCTCAGCAACACATTCTCTCCCTCTCTCTTCCTCTTCAGCTTCTCCTGGTGGTTTAGAGCCAGCTTGGCTTATCTCAACCTGCTTGTTTGCATTCCCAACTCTAGCATCATCACCATCATTCTCTTTTACATTAGCAGTACTGCCCATTACTATCGGCTCATTAACTCTACCTTTCCAGCTCTGAGATCTTCCTCATATGACTGCTTTTAACCATTTCCCATAAGGGAAGTTCTGTTGTGGTTGACCCGATTAGAAATTGCATTCCTTGAAATGGTGCCCAATACATCCACACCAGTAACAAAAATCTGGTAATCGCTTATAAGTTAATGGCATAATGACTTCCTCCCCCCCTCAAGTTCCAGGATTACAAGCCTTCTTCAATGGTTTTGTAATGTCAATTGAAATTCAAACTCTCCCATTCTTCCAAACATTCACATGCCGCATCGACCCACACATTTTCCACCTTACCAATGTTGCTGCTTATCTCTTCCAACATGTCTATGTCCATACACATAATTGGAACATTAATGAATCTGAACCCAAAATGATGTATAAGCACACTCATATTTCGTTACATCCATAATACCTGAAGGTTCCCTTAACACGAATAAGGCCTCATTGAAGTGCCATGGTCCCCCAAACATTATCCTCCTCTTGTCCACATCCGTGCCAAATTTGATCAGGAAGATGTTTTTTCCCAGCCCTTCTATCTTCACCTCATTCATTGTCTTCCAAATCTGCTGCATTACTCGTCGCATGCCTTCTATGTTCGCTGTTTTAGTTTGAAAATGCTTCCCAACCAAGCACCCTACCACAACCTTCCCCCCATTCTCCTTCATTCTACTACTAATGGAGATTTTGATCCCCATGTTCACTGATTTTTATCTCTTTACACTTTTTAATCAAGTGCTCAGTATCCATTCCACAGTTGCCGAACAGACACCCACAATGTGTTTGAGAAAACACCCCAAAGAAATCAAAAGGTGAATCCTCTAAGTAACAAGAACTAATACACCGACAACGTGTTTGAAGAAACGCCCCAAGGTAAATAACAGTTCAAGACCCCAAGTGGTAGAAACAGAAGCATCCATTCTCAACCCAAAAACCCAACACAGACAAGCTGATTGAACCCTTTATAACCAACCTACCACTAAAAGAAATGGAGAAGAAGCCCCAACTACAAAGGGACAATGAAACCCTAGAAACTTCTTTCACTCCATAATTTCAGAGAAAAAAATAGAGGAGAGACTTTTTTTTTTAAATATCTCAAATCATATTTAAACATACATAAATATGTCTATTTTGTTGAATGTAACATGAGCCCGACAGACACTCGGGCCAAAAAAATTCTTGCCGATCTAGGGCCGAGCTTATCAAATCCAGGGCCTGACCCAACCCATTGCCACCCATACAGGTACAATAAAAATGAAATTTTTATTATTATCTTGGTTCTGACCGACCTCTTTTTTTCTCTCTAACTCAGAACTCTTTTCTCTCTTTTACAAGTGAAGAAACGACTATCATTTGCTCGAAAATAATTGACCAACCTTTTACAATGAACTCTCAACCCCTTTATATACTAGGTCCAATTCCACTATAAAACCAACTCGTGACGTCTGCCACGTTGCTAAGCCATTATTTCCTGGGCTCTCTTCCCCAATTATCCTACGGATTATAGCCCAGCTGCCTGACGCCTCTACGACCTGCCATCTGACACAACTACGATCTGCCACATAAATCTCATTAAACCATGCTACTTATGGTAACTGCTACACGTTACGCCATAATGCCAACCTGTATTCCAACCACTCATATGCGGTTGCGCGTGTTAGTCAATAAGCTCGTAGCCCTGCTCCGTCCCATCAGTCGCTGGCCTACTTCCATCCCATCGAACCTTTTGGAAGGTACAAGTTCTCATGTAGGGCTCACGTTATATGGACTTGTTCATAATTTCATTACCTCGAGATATCTCCTCGGGCCAGTAAATTGAGATGATTGACTGTAAATTGAAATGCTTGACATGTCCCACCAGGTCGGGTCGGTGCTGAGACATTTACTCCCCTCATATTCCCTGAACATCCTTCCATCTCGGGTCGTACATCAAGTGCAAACTAATTTTTATCTTCTTGTCGGGCCGGATGCCTATGCCTCTTGAGCCCGGGTCCCTTGTTCGGGAAGTGAAAATCTCTTATATACCATTCTTCATACTTCTACTTTTCTCGGGTTAGAAAATCACCATCAATATCTATCCCAGAGTTCTCGGTATTAACGAGTCTGGGAGTTGGTGCCAGTAACTATAATGGTGGTGTGGATTGTCCCACAGTCTTCGGGTCAGGATCTTATTGTCAATCAATTTCATACTCCATAGGTTTGGAAAGTGATCATGTGGACAAAATGTCATGCCTTGGTGATGGCTTCTTCATTGAATGCTTCTCTCGAGTTCTCAAATTGTTCTTCAAAAGTTGTGTTACCATCATTTCATTCTTTTAATGCCTATCACATCACTATAGGGTTTCATCCTCTTCGTCTCCCCGAGACACCACGAGTCGCGCTCCCGTTGCTTACGCACCAAAACCAAATGTAATTGGATAATTGGATGCCGATTAATGATCGTTCCAATCTCATCCCTTTACTCGAAATCCAACTGATGAGATCCCCTGCTACACGTGGCACTGATGCAGGTCATTTGTCTCAATCTAACGGTCAAGATCAACCCGGGCTGCTTATTTAAAGGCCAACCATACACCATTATCCTATTTTAACAAACTCACCTTCTCCAAAGAACCCTAAAGCTTCTCCCGTGCTTTGCTACTTCGGTCATTCAACACCATCTGCAACTTCTCACACTCACTTCATTCTCTCAAATAAGTAAGTTCTTCCCTGAAGACTCTTCTCTTTGCTTTATGTTTCTGTCATTCTACACTGTTATGAATGCTTGTGTATGTACTCTCGATTTTGGGATTTTTGCGATGATACTGGTGTGAGGTGGGGTTTTTTCTTGTGGATGCATGCATATTGTTTGCATATATGTGGAGGTATGTTCTTTCGAGGTTTTTTATGTATAGGAGGCATGTGTTTCTAGGTTTTTGGGTGTCTCTCTTTTGGTTATTCTGGAAAACTTACTGCTCTGCCATTGTTAGGGTGTTTTCTAGGGTTAGACCCTTGGAAGGGAAAAAGATGATAACCTTACTTTGAATGGGTAATTACTAACTGAGTCTTCGAACTAACTTCTCGCCTCGGGTCATGCCTTACTAGGAATGTCAGACTCCAAGTCTTCCTCCCCCGCTCCAATCGATACCTTACCTCCCACTGTTTCGCTCAGAGTTGAGGTCGTGCACAGCTCCGGGTCAGAAAGTCCTCATTACTATGATACCACACTGACTGTGTCCGAAGAGGAGAGATAAAGCTACCAAAAAAAGCCACCCGACCCGAGCCCAACCACCCCGAGCTCGACTTTGTAGGCCTGGAAATGGATCGAGCCTCATCAATAATCGAAGATGACTTGCAACAGCTGAGGGAGAGATTCAATATCCCTGAGGACATCAACCTTCTAGTTCCTGATGAAGATCATCTGGTCAGCTATCATGAAAGAGGTCAGGTAACGTTGTGCTTCACCTTTTTTGTTGTGGGGCTACGCTTGCCCATGTAACAATACCTTGTGAAGATGTTGTCCAGTATTACCTTTCTTCTCATGCCGGGGTCCACCAACTCATCGCCAATCTCACAACCACTAACAAGAACTGTAAGGACCAGTGGTTCTGGGCCGAAGATCCATGGGGGATGCACCGGTGGGAAGACGACGAAAACTTTATAGTCCCTAACGTCTTTCAAGTTGGAGCTAACAACCCGACCCTATCTCTTACTTTGGACTGACTTGCATAACCTTCTAACATTGGTGTCGCTTACACAGCTTGTTGGGGTGACATCCCAAAAGTCTACCACAATGCCTGGGCCAGGGTAAAAGGGCATCTGAATACGGAGGCCATTACCGTGACCTCGTCAATTCCTCAACTCTGGCCGAATCGGGTCTCATCCCGAGAACTCCTCTACCTCAGTCCAGGTAGGCTGGTAGGTTCTGACCGGCCCACTAACTTAATTTTCTTTGCCTTGTCTTTTGTTTAATATTGTTTTTGCTACTATCTCCTTATGTCCGCAAGAATATCTGGTCATATGGACCCCGCTCAGGTAGTCAATGAGCTAGCCAACGGCTCTCAGGGGAGATCCAAAGACACCCGGTCCCACACCAATTCCTCATGAGGCTAGGCGAAAGTTGCATTCTCGGCCACCTCATCTATCAGGCCCTCGAGTACTCCTCTGGCCACCCAAATACCGACCTCTTCAACCCAGCCGCCAAGCACTTCCCAGCCAACCCCAACTGGAAATGCGCCTCAAGCATCCCAAGCCATGCCAGCTCCCCCCGACCACCAAAAAGACGTTCCCATAAAATTGAGAGTGAAGATACCGATGAGCCAACATAGAGGGCTCCCAAGAAAAAGGTGTTGGGCCTCAAGGGCAAAAGCCCGGCCATCCCCTCAAAAGTTGGCGATAGTGTACCGCTGCTCGGGACTGAAGACCTTCTAGAGGGGGCAATGGGTAAAATGGCCCACCTCCTCCTGGCCATCAATTACATGACCGACATGGTCGGCTTGGAGAAAGCTATGGAGTCTGATGAGCTTTCTCCCGAGGATACTATCAACAAATCCTACAAGTTTTATACGCGGGTAACTGAACTTTTCATTTGTAACTTGTTTATTTATTCTGCTGTTCCAATCTATTTCTTTGTGTGTAGATGACTTATATCATGGCCAAAAGCTGAGACTTAATAATTATCACTCTCTCTTAGGGGGGTCAGACACAAAGGTTTCAAAGTCATCTGATTGAACGAGAATAATAATTATCCAAGCAGCTTGAAGCGACCAAAATCTAAATCCAAGAGCTCAAGTCAGAGATCTATGGCCTCAAAAAATCCGAGGATGATGCCAAATCTGAGACAGCTACTTTCCGTAGAGCCTCAGAGGTTACAATGAAGGAAATAGATGATGCAAGGGTCGAGGTGACCCAACAAAGTGATGAGAAAAAGTCTTTAAAGTGGAAGTTCTCCTCATCCGAGATAAAACATTGTGAGAAAATAGAGCAGCTCGAAAAAACTTTCGAAGTCCTGAGGAAGCTGGAGTTCGAGTTGCTTGGTCACCTTGAGGCCGCCAAATGAGAGGCCAAAATAGAAGGGTAGTGGGATTGCGTTGGGATATTCGAAGTACTCCAGCCCGATGTGGATTTGGACATGGTTCATAAGGTCCTAAAGGTGTGCAAGAGGGACGTTTATCTAGGAGAGGCCTTTAATGATTTCCATGAATACCCCAAACACTTCCAAGATCCGAGCCAATTTCCATGGTGTCTCCAACTCGAGGGTATCCTGGCCCCTCAACTTTCACTGCATTGTCTGAAGAAGTTTTTGACCCATCCTCTCCTGTTGCGCATAATGAAGAAGCCTACGGCCCCTCCTCTACTGTCGCTGAACTTGAGATGCTTGCTCCTGTTGCTCAGCCTGATGCCCATATTGCTGAGCCTGATGCCCCTGCTACCAAGCTTGATGTCTTTGCTGCCATTTAACAATATTTTATTTTCTTTATTGTACTTTTTGTGTGGGTGACCCCGATAGGGCCCTTTGTAATAAACACTTACAAACTAATAAATAATTTCTGTCATTGCATCTCTCTCTTTCATTTCTAAATGCACATCCAACAGACCCCGAGGTCTGACCACTTTCGTTAGTACTTAGCCAATTTCATCAAAGTTAACACATCCATTCCCTTAGATGACCACACCACTTAACGAACTCTTATGCCTGAGCCTCAAGAGAGTTCCTTATTGGAATACTTAGCAAATTAGGCCTCTTCAAAATTTATGGCCCTTGCCAACCTTCTTCCATACTTATGCCTTAAAAAATGGAATGATGATTTGGCAATACATACGGCCTCGTCCTGGTAGGCCAACCGAACCGTAAAGAGGATGTACTTTTTTTATGCCACTCATCCCTTAGCCGTGGGGGAGAAACTCCAACCACATGCCAACAAGAACAATAAGGCCTCAGTGGGACGTAACCTGACCCCGAGCCATAATAAATACTTGACCACAAGGGAATGCTCCCTCTTTGTGCCACTCAACACTTGGCCATGAGAGAGAAACTCCAACCTCATGCCAAAAAGTATAATAAGGCCTCAAGGGACGTAACCTGACCCTAAGTCACAATAAATACTTAGCCACAAGGAAATGCTCCCTCCTTGTGCTACTCAACACTTGGCCATGAGGGAGAAACTCTAACCCCATGCTAACAAGCACAATAAGGCCTCAGTGGGACGTAACCCGACCCTAAGCCACAATAAATACTTGGCCACAAGGGAATGCTCCCTCTTTGTGCCACTCAACACTTGGCCATTGGCGAGAAACTCCAACCCCATGCCAACAAGCATAATAAGGCCTCGGTGGGACGTAACCCGACCCCAAGCCACAATAAATACTTGGGTGACCGGCGTAATCACACGCGTATAACGCAAGCGCACGTATCGTTCAAGTAATATAAAAGTATCGATCCCACGAGGACTTAAAACCTTTTGTTATTAATTTATGAAGTTAAATATTTACAAGTATCTAATGATTGGTTGTTTGATTGGGTGATGACTTTAAAACTTAAAACAAGTAAATAAAATTGCTTGAAAGTAGATTGCTGAAAATTCAAATTTATAAAACTATCCAGGGTTGTGAATCCTTCCAATATCTTTTTAAAAGATGAAGTGGTTATTTTACATTTGTGTAATATATTGGTTTATTAACTTGGAACACGAAATTATGTAAAAGCCTCTTCCGATGGTCAAATACAAATACCCAGCATAACCTAATTAATCATATTCCTATGTTAACCAAGTTATCTGAATTTATTAAGATTAAGTTCCAATTATGGCTACCCCCACCCGACAGGTATATTCCTATCCTGTAAGGAAATCTATTAAAGGGTTATCTATCCTCAAGGAAGATCGTGGGCTATTAAGTCTAAGGTCTTAAACCTCAAATCCCTTTTCCAAGTTCATTTTAAGTTTACCGAATTAATCTTATTAATGGCCAATTAACAAGATGCATTAAGACTAAGGCTCAATAAATAAATCTTTATATTACCCAAACCGTAATTTAACCCCTTATAAATCGGTGATATTGGACTTCATCACAACCCCAGATAATTGGCTTAGTTACTACACATATTTACGGGTAGTAAAAACTTAAATAAAATAAAAGACATAAAGTAAAATGCTGAAAAGTAAATTGCTGAAAAGTAAATGACGGAAAGTAAATGCTGAAATTAAATACTGAAAATTAAATGCTGAAAAGTAAATGCTGAAAAGTAAATTACTGAAAAGTAAATGCTGAAAAGTAAATTGCTGAAAAGTAAATGCTGAAAAGTAAATTGCTGAAAAGTAAATAAAGTAAAAGTACAATAAAAGAAAATGCTGAGGTAAAAGGATCCACTTTTATTACTTCTATTTTAGATATCTCCCTTAATATAATATATTAACTTTGCATGATAATTACCAACCAGCCATATAGGCGGTATCCATATTAAGTCAAATTAATAATTAATTACCAACCGACCAATCAGGCGGTATCCAGTTTAGTCAGGTTAAAACCAATTTAAATAATTACCAACCGACCAATATGGCGGTATCCTCGTTAAGTTAGGTTTTAACTAGTTTATATATTATAATTAAGAGAGATTAATCTAAATATTAGTAATAAAAGTTTTACCTTTTACCCCAGCAAAGGGGAGTTACCTCCTCATTACTGAAAAGTAAAAACTGAAAATTAAAGAAAGAAAAGTATTGTGCGTAAAAGTAAATTGCGGAAAGTAAAACTGAAAAGTAAAGAAAAGAAAGTGCGAAAGTGGAAATTAATTACTGAAAGCTATAAATAAACAAACAAGATACAATCTTCTTAGTATTCTTAAGGAATTCCTTAGAAGAAAGTATGAATTTACAAATTAAATGACTTGTTATTTATTGGCAAAATTTTGCCTCCATCAAATCATCCACCAAATCCATTATTAATTGCTCCACTAATTGCTCCACCAAATCCATTATTAATTGCTCCACTAATTGCTACCATGTTTGGTGGTGATTTGATAATTTTTATTATTTATTTATTAATTTATTTTTTACTTTGAAAATGACTTTAATAATTACACATAACACAGTTACGGATTTTTCATCAATTTCGGTTATGAAATCTTCAAAATTCGAAATTATTTTGTCTTTAAAAGTTGTAGATCTTTGAGTCTTACTTAATCTGAAACCTGAATGAGCTTAATCCGATATCGGAGTAAAAAATTATGCCCAAATTACGACAGATGCGCAAAATTGGAATTTCCAAAAATGCACTTCGTTAAATCGCCCTTTCAAGTTTCCAATCTCCAAAATTAATATGTCAAGTCTAATTTTTGCCCTTATTTGACCCAAATTTCGTCCTAAATGATTTCATTGAGTCCTAATATTATTTTATATGCAAAATAAACTAAAACACATCAAAACTTTCAATAAACCCAAGAACTAAACAAAATATTAAGTAGAAGGGGTGGTAAATATTGATATATTTTCCACTCATCACAATACTTGGGCACAAGGGAATGCTCCCTCCTTGTGCCACTCAACACTTTTCCATGGGGGAGAAACTCCAACCCCATGCCAATAAGAATAATAAGGCCTCGGTGCGATATAATCCAACCAACGAAAGAGAAAAGCTAGATTCAGTAACACATATCCAGTTATATAAACATATGTGGTTGAATATGTGTTGATTGCTTGTATCCATAACATTTTCCTTTTATAAAAAAAATTATATTTGTTTATCAGATTGGTCAGTGATTTATGTCTCTGATCAACGTACATATGATTATATGGAGAGAGATTTGTTGTGTTTTTCTCGGATTATTTAAATTTTTTATTTATTTAATATAAGGTATTTCAACTTGGAATTTTGACTTAAATCTAAACATCAATAATAACTTCATTAAATATATGGTAACTTTAAATATCTATAATTAAATTGAGTTAAATCAAGCTTAAAATTTTAAAATCTAAATTCTAAGTAAAAAATTGGCCTAATACACAAATGCCTCAATGTACTTGTAACGAAAAATCTAACGGCCCATGAGCTTTCAAAATGACATATTAAAAACATGAACTTGTTTAATCCGGTAATTATTAAATAATATATGGTTCAACGAGCTCGTCCTCCAAAAATCCAGTAAAATAAATTTGGTGTGGAAGGGGGTGAATATTTTAGAATACTGAGCGAGTGTATACTATAAAATAATAAAACATGAATGTCAAAAAATCAAAATCTATTATAAATAAAATCGAATTCAAATACTGTTGTAATAAACTTTGCTGTAGTAAAATCTGATTTCAAAATCAGTTGTCTCTAAAATCTTTTACAAAATCAAATCATCATAAAACATGTATCTTTGTAAGAATCTGGTATTTAAGGGCATTACATATCGCCGTCTCCCTAAACACATTTATGAAAATCACTGGTATCTTAGCCTGTTATATAATACCGTCGGCCAAAATACATATCTGAGATATGGAGTTCTTGTTAGGGTTGGTGCTCGGAGTGCCAATCCGGATCGTATTTATGTCCGATTCATGAATACGAGCAATTCCATTTTCCATAATATTACTTATTTAATGGTAGCACCTCTTGTCTTTTATACACATATTCGATCTAATTACGATTGGATATTCAATTACGATTAGATCGAAACTGAATATGGTTTAGTGATACGTGTATATTAGACAAATACCTTAGGATTTACAATGTAGTGCGCAGTTACAACGTAGTTTGTAATTGACATTGGGAAGCGTCACTATAAGATGTATATCCTTAAATAAAGTTCCTGGTCAAGATTTACTAACACGGGTCGGTTAGTAAAATCCACTGAAACCAGTACATGTCGTATATCGTGACTTGCCCCGATGGGTAATCCCAGTGAACCATGAGTCTCGGGAGACTCGTATAAACATGTAAGTGTTTATTTGATAAACACTGAATGACTCACTGAAAATTTCCTAATAGATGGTACACCAACGTCAATAGGAATCTTCTCGAGTTGAGCGAGCATAGTGGTCTTTCGACTTGAGATACCATTGTGAATATATGAGTTAACCTCCACACTTTGATGGCAGTCACGTCACCGATCTAATAAGATCAGACCTCCGCCTGTTCGTTGGGTATGGACTGATGCTCATGATATCCTGTGTGTCTCAAGATAGAATCCGTCAGTCATGTGTACAAGGCATAGGCATCCTACACGTGTTTGCGATCTAGTAAATCCATGGCCATAGTATAACTTCATAAATCAGTTCCGAGTGTTATTTAAAGATCGTAAATTGAAAGTCGACTATATTATACCGAAAAAATTTGACGTTTTTATCTATATCCCAGGTATAATATGGATAGCCTGTGACAGAGGGATTATACGTATGCAATGTCATCGACTTGCATAGTTTAGCGAGATTATCTGTGGTCGTCATAATTCATGAGTGGGTGAATTATGGACATAAAATTGAATTTCGTGACGGATAAACCTAAACTTAGAGAGTCTCATAATATGAAGTGTACTCATTGAGCACTTGGGCAACGCGTTATGAATAATACAGATGATTCATAATACTTCATTAGATTAAATGAGTTAATTCGAATTGTTTAATCGGTTAAACGAAAACACATGCATAGGGGCTATTTTGGTCAATCGTAATTATTGTGTATTTGTATTTGATACATAATTTGATTTGATACGCATTAATTAATTGTCAAATGATATTTTGACACATGCCATTAATATATGTATTTTTTATTTAATGTAAAGTAAATAAAATACATATATAATAATAATTATATTAATTAATTATTTAGATATTTAAATGTTAAATATTTGAATAATTAAATGATATACTTTTTTCATAATTGTTATGAAAAATATTTGATTATTATTAGTTACAAATGACATGATTTTCTTAAGCTTAAGTGTGCAAATTTGATTTGTCAAACTTAAAGCTTATTTTATCATTATTTTAATTTAATGAAATTAAAATACAAAATTGAAAAAAATACCCTCCTAAAGTCGGTCACTCCTTGTTTTATTTAGAATTTTTTTTTCTTTATCAATTAATCCTCCATGGCTGAATAACACAACCTAGAAAGCTCTCAAATGGTTCTTGATGATTC